>JASAND010026699.1:0-99160 GCA_030248195.1 Trissonchulus latispiculum
CCCCCCGCAGCTCCCTCTGCTGACACAGACGCCCGTCGTGGACGGCTACCCCCCGCAGCTCCCTGTTGTTGCGGCGGAGAACCACTTTGTTCACCTGTCCCCGCTGACTCAGACCCCGCTTCAGACTCTAAAAATTGGACTCGTTTTTGGCTCATATTCACAACACAAGAAAATTTTGATACTAAACTACAATCCCCTTTTCTTTTTTCAAATCTAAGTTACAAAAGAAAACAGAGCAAAACGACCTGAAAAAGGGTGATCCGTTCCAAGAAAAGACGTCGCAGCCACAACCAACCCGATGGACCAGCAGAAAAAGACACCCAACTAGAACAAAAACACAAAAGATAAATACACAATATATATATATATATACATAAAATAGTAGAAGAAACAATTAATCGATGTGCAGTGTTTGTACTGACGGATTCAAAACAGTTCGTGCTGGAATAGTGATAGGAGGAGGAGGTGTTTCGAGCAAATCAAGAACACCTGAACCCCCCATACTGGAATAGTGAAACATCAAAGCTTCTGTGGAAGTAGATGTCGGAGTATCAGTAACTGCCGGAAAAAATAAAGAATTTCTCTCAAAAAGGTGACGTTGCCCTAGAGCAGTATACTCAGTTCTAGGCGGTAGATATAATTTCGTAGCGGAAACTCCAAATTCTTTGGCCGCCGCTAACAAGGGCTGAAAAAGTGCTAAAGCCGACAAATTTAAATAGGCATAATTCTCAATTCGAAGAAATTTACTAAGCACAGCTGGCATCGCAAGCCGAGAACTTTATAATCCAAATAAGCTAAAACAAATAATAAGAAAACCTACCACACTACCAAAATTGCAAACCGTCTTGACAGGGGCACCCACTAGATACCAAGTGATACTAAAAGAAAAAGTGCAAAAGGTTAAAATAGCAAAATACACAGAAAATATACAAATACACAGATGTTAAAACAAAAAGGTGCAGGTTATTTCCTATCAGTGGCCACATGAAACAAGGAAGCGTACTCCCGATATGCTACCTCGTAAGAAGGGTTATCCGCTGTCCGAGGCGATATTCGACTCGGGACGGGTACACTATCCCCCTTTTCCACTACTGCGTGGAATAGTGACTCGTACTCAACGAAAAACCACTCCGAGGTATTATTAAACATAGAATGTGGCTCTACTCGCATAGGTAAAGGTAGAGCTGTCGGATCATTATGGAAACAACGCAAAATTCGCTGTTCCAGTTTGCGCTGTTTCTCTTGCCGTTCTTGCTGTTCTTTTTCCGCTTGTCGACGGGCCTCCAAGACAGAAATAGTTTCTTGAAGGAGCTGTCGAGCGGATTTTTTAGGGAGCACCGGTTCCGAAGATTCAGGAGGCGGTGTCAAAGGTTTCAAAAATTTAGGTTTTTGTACTTCAAGAAAATTTTGAAATTTACTCCAGACTTTAGGCATAGTTACAGATTTAAAAGTCCCTGCAAATGTCGCTCTACCAGGTAGATGAACAAATATATACTACAATTCCAAGAAAAGTGCGTGTACAACAAAATACGTATATAGATACCTCCAACTATCCCAGATGATGGCCAGCACCAAGGAAATCACTGGCACCCTAAAAATACGTGAAAAAGTGTCAACATCAGGTCAAGGAGTTTCAAAACTGATCAAAGAAAACTAATTTGTTCTAAAAGAAATAGCTGTAGAAAATATCGCTGAAAAAGAAAACGAAAAACTAAAACTTGATCATAGAAAAATTGAATGTTGTTTTCACACACAAGCAATTTAATCAAGAAAGAAAAGAGGACTTTACAAAAGTAACTTTAATCTAGGGTAGAAAAATTTTAGATAATCCGAAATAATAAATTCGAAACTTCAGAATTGGCAAAAATATTGTAAACTCACAATAACTAGATGTAGACCTCTCAAGGTGCCCACCGTCAAGCAAACACAAAAATACGTAAACCCTCTAAAAATAAACACAAAAGAGTTAAGACAAATAATTGTTAAAACAAAAAGTGAATTAAATAGGAAAAGTGAGTAAAACATTTCTATTATGGTACAAAAAGTGAGATCAGAAGACGGATATAGCCGGGACAACATACGTATATACTAAAATAAAGGTAAAAGCCGAAAAGTACCCACGAAACTCATGAAGCGGGTTGATTTTCCGCCACAAAAGGTTTCAACCGGTTTACATGGATGTTTTCCGAAGGGGCATTATTCCGTAAAGTAGACTGAATCTGACAGTTCGTAGGGGACAATACCTTGAGAACCCGGTATGGCCCTTCGAAAACGGGTAAATATTTGCGACTCTGGCCTTTGGGAATATTGGCTCGGGAAACATCCTTCCAAACCAAAATATCTTTTTGTACTGGACGTCTTAACTTTAGCACCATATGTGGCCTTCCGCTTTTTGAGGATAGCCTCCATATGCTGCTTCAGAATTCTCCGTGTATAACGCAATCGGTCTCGCAATTCATCAAGATATGTCGGAAGGAAGTCGCGGACCTTAGGGTCAGGCGTAGTTAAAAAATTTTCTGAAAACAACCGCGGGTCCCGCCCATGTATCACATAATAGGGAGATTCCCCGGTTGAAGAATCTGGGGCCGCCCGATAAGCGAACAGCACCCAGGGCAACAATTGGTCCCACTCCCGAGAAAAAGCCAGCATACACTTCTTAAGCAAACCCTTAAGCGTACCGTTGAGGCGTAAGGGATGGTAAGCTGTAGTACGTACTTTCTTGGTCCCCATTAATTTACACAATTCTTCCATGAGACTAGAACAAAATGGAGTACCCCGGTCCGTTATGAGTTCGCGCGGGGCCCCATGAACAGCTAGAATGTTTTCAGCAAACACCTTTGCAATCGTGAGAGTTTTTTCATTAGGCATAGCAAAAGCCCACCCCCACCGAGACAAAAAAATCAACCACTACTAAAATTTTACTTTTGCCTGTCTTGGACGTAGGGGCATGGATAACATCCATAGCCAACCGCTCAAACGGAGCTTCAACCGGGGTGAAAAATTTCAGATAAGCTTGTGGCTTAGTGGGCCCCGGGTTACACGCAGCACACGCCGTGCAGCGCGCAAGGTATTGTCCCATATCTGTACCCATGGATGGCCAATAATATTTTGATGCTAGCCATCCCTGCATTTTGGCTCTACCGCTATGACAACCACCCAACATTTCTTGATGGCATTCATCCATAACATAGGAGCGGCAATCCTCCGGAACAACAATCAGTCCAACAGCTTCTTTCCGTTTCTTGTTGAAAAGATCCCGAAAATATCGGTACAAAATGCCATTACGTATCCCGAAATCACCTGAATTTTGACGGATGAACTGGGCCAGCTTCTTATCCTCAGGGAGTTTCTTTGTCGTGAGGTAATCCATGATAGCCTTCGTGAATGGATCGGCAGCCAGAGAACGACGCCAGATACCTGCGGCAGCTGCAGCAGGTGGAGGGCCGTCCGGGCCGTCCTCGGGTCCTTCTTCATCCAAGGCTTCATCCATAATTGCACCAATTAGTTCTGGCGTACCCAAAAAGAATTGAAACACCGCTCCCACGAAATCAGGAATTTCAGGGTGATCAGCAAAAGAGCCCGCAAACAGCGGCGGGTTGCGGGATAGCGCGTCGGCGGCACCATTCGTGACTCCAGGGCGTTGTATAACCCGGAAGCGAAAACCACGCAGAAAGGCCCGCCAACGAGCTATCCTCCCCGCCGCGGCCTTGGACTTTGCCGCATCACCCAACATGTACTCCAAAGCCTGATGGTCCGTTATAACATCAAAATCGTGCAAAACCAAATAGTGTTGAAAATAGGAAATCCCAAAAAATATGGCTAGAGCTTCCAGTTCCGTTACGCTATAGTTTTTCTCTGCTGGCTGGAGTGCTCTAGCGGCATAGGCAACCGGGTGAAATTTTTCCTGGACATCCTGTTGTTGGAGAACCGCAGCAATCCCAAAATAGCTAGCATCAGTCACCAAGGTAAAAGGCTTTTTGAAATCCGGATAAATCAAAACAGGAGCAGTTATAAGCTTTTCCTTCAGGATTTCAAAAGCTTGTTGACAGGCTTCATCCCAAATAAAATCACGATCTTTTTTGAGTAAGGCCGTCAAAGGGTGGGCAATCTTTGAAAAATTCGGCACGAACCGTCGGTAATAGCCAGCCAAACCCAAAAAGCTCTGGATATCCTTCACATTCCGAGGCACAGGGGACTGCTTCGCCACACGTATCTTTTCTGGGTCCGTCGCAATACCAAATTCGGATAAAATATGCCCGAGAAAAGCCATTTGTTTACGAGCAAACTCGCACTTAGAGACTTTCAAAATGACATTTTGACAATGACAAAATGACAATGACAGAACAACGGCGAAAAATTTCCAAAAGCTTCTGCAGATGATCTAATTGGGTAGAACTGGTAACCAAAACGTCATCGATGTAGACCACAAATCCTTCCATGATGCGGTCGATGATTCTCTGGAAGGTACTAGGGGCATTACAAAGACCAAATGGCATCACCTTAAATTCATACAGGCCAGAATGGGTGATGAAGGCTGTTTTTTCGCAATCTGGAGGATAAATAGGGACCTGGTGAAATCCCGAGGCAAGGTCCATTTTGGAGAAAATGGAGTGGCCCAGGATACTTTCGAACAAGCTGGTAATATAAGGTAGAGGGTAACAGTCTCGCTTTGTGACAGAGTTAGGCTTCATGTAATCCACGCATAGGCGTCAATCCCCATCCTTTTTGGCGACCAAAATAATAGGGGAGGCCCAAGGACTTCTCGAAGGTTGGATTAGGCCTTGTTCTAGCCAAGCCGCAAGCTTTTCATCAATGATCTTACGCTGGGCCGGGTTAACTTTATAAGCTCTGGCCTTGATAGGGCGTTTACCCGGTTCGATCTCAATATAATGATAGTCCACTGTTGTCTTACCCACGCCGCCAGCGGCATCCCAGATGTCCGGAAAATTCAGGATCATCAATCGAAGGCGTCGCTGGTTCTGGCGGGTCAAGCAACAGTCCTCGAGTTTGATTTTCGCATTAATGAAGGCCCGTTTCTCTAGTGCTGAGAGAGATGCGGTATCCACAGCATCCCTCCGGGACACCACCAGATCTAGCCCATTACGCGGAACCCGCTGGTCCGTAACACTAGATCTATATCCCATATCTCATATCCCTCTTCTCCGGGATGGATTTTGCTCTGAATCACAGATTTCCGCCATACCCACCCTCTCTTGGGTTGCTGGTGTGCCTCCGGCGTAGCGAGATTAACCACCCGTGTGCACCCAGGATGCTCCGCGGCGTGCACGGACATCATCTGAGGCACCAGGTGTTGTAGGACTTCCTTTTGCGGCTGTTCCAAAACATCACCAACGCCTTCTGGGCGTAGTCGACCATCATCCCATTAAATGAGTAGAGGAAAAAACACAGAAAGGGGGGGGGGGGGGGAGGGGGGGGTGAAAGGGGAATGGGGGGCGAGGCCCAAGTCTCGGAAACCGGAGGGACCACCACCTCGACAGCCATGACTGCCGTAAATACGGGTTCAGATTCCAGGCCCCACTCAGCACGAATTTAAGCTGGTTTCATGAGTGAATATGTAAATCCATCCATAAAAATTTTATTAGACGAGAGCCAAATATCCCATTTATACGCTTTCATGAAATCAGTTCCAATTAAAATGACTTTATGAAAATCAGGGGCCAGGTAAAAATACCACTGAAAAGCAACTGGCCCCAAAGTAAACGATAAAAGAACTTTACCTCCAATACGTAGTGGAGCATTACCTGAGGTACGAGCCTGAATGGAATCTGCAACCTGAACCCGTACATCCACGCCGGCACGAAGCAGGCGGTCCAGGCCGCCCTGGCTGAGGATGGAGATAGACGCACCCGTGTCAATAATGGCCATCAGCCGCGAGTTTTGAATTTCGAGCATAATAGCCGGGGTATTATCTCCTGCCGCCAAGACTACTTCTAGTTCAAATTCGGTCAAAGTTTGAGGGTAAATTGACGCAGAGTGAAAAGTGCCTTCTCCCTTCAAATTAGGAACTTTCAAACTTTCCCCCACTTGGACTAATTCTTGATGCATAGTGGTACTTGCAAAGGAATCACCCGATGTTAACGTGTCAGCAGCCGTGCAAGCGGCACCGTCGGCCCGGGGGCCAGTCTGGGGTAGGGATCCCCCCACATCCGTTCCCACGTCATTCGTAAGTTTCCTCAACTGTTCTAACTGTTTTTGAATAGTTTCGAAATATTGAAACATAAGGGAAGAAGTACTACTGAACATATCCAATAAAAGCGCAAAATTTTCTTCGACCACCGCTAATAAGCGAGGTGCGCGATTTTCGCTCATATGTGCCCCTTGCACTTCTTCCGTGGGCAAGTCTAGTACAAAAATATGTTGTTCAGGCGCTTTTTCCGCTTCAACATAGCCCACATGTAACTGATTAACCATCTGACTAACCTGAGTTAGAGTGGGAAGTGGGTGAGAAGTTTGGGGGGCATACACCCCCCCTTGAGCTTCCCCCGAAACAGACGGAATTGTCGCTGGCTGCTGACCTGAAGCACGAACAAACCCTTCTGGGGTCTGAGCGTTACCCCCCTGAGCCTGTGTTGCAACCTGAGGAGCGGACACCGGAACCAGGGTCGGAACCGGGGCCGGGGCGGCGGCAGACGCAGCCACCCCGGAAGCGGCTCCCACGGCCTGATAACCCGGAGCCGGCTGCCACAGCTGCGTAGCAGGCTGTTGTACGTACGTATACACCGACACAGAGGCACACGGCACCTGTGTTGTGGGATACGTATAACAACCTTGTGTGGCCTGGGGGTAGGTGTAGGAGCGGAGGAGACCTCCACTCCCGCCACCTGTTCACGCCTACTCCCCTTATTTTTCCAGAAGGTTGGGGCCAGTTGGGGGTTTTTATCCCAACACCGGTCTGGGTCGTGGCCCCGCCTCCCACAGAACTGACACCTAGGTCTGGGGGGCCCCTCTGGTTTCGCCACAGTTTCTAGTTTCTTTTCAAAATATTCTTTCAAAGATTGCAATTCTTTAGCGAAATCAAACTGCGCAGGTTTTACCCCCTCTTTAGTCTCTACCTGATAAACAGGGGTTATCGCATCCATGACCTCCTCAGGTTGACACTTTGCCAGTCTCGAGTCTAATTTATCAATAACCCGGCGTAATTCGTCCATAGTGGGCTCACCTTGCGAGAAAATTGGGGCCAACGTCATAGCATAGCGGGGATTTACCCCCACAAATACCTGTTGAGCGCCGTGCTTGTCCCTTTCCTCCGGGGTAGACCAAATATCCAGGACCATTACTTGAAGCTCCGAGATAAACTTACGTACCGTTTCTCCCGGTTTTTGTGTCCGATTGACAAACGTAGTATATCGTTCCTGAATAGACATCTGAGGCTTAGAAAACTGCGAACGTAATGATTCCGTGATCTTCTCAAAAGAATCGGTGATATTCGGTCCCACCTTCGAAGCATACACCTGCGCCTTACCTCCCAATTTATTATACAGAAGCATTGCCCACTGATCTTCCGGAATCTGATGGATAGTCGCCGCCGAGACAAATTGCGGAAGCCAGTCATCCATATATGCGGTTTCGGGTTCAAATTTGGGGACTTCCCGCAAAATTTCCATATACGTCCGATACAGGGCAGCATTGTGTTTGACTACCGAAATATCAGTAGCCTCCATCGTAGCTGAATTAGGATGTCTCGGGCGAGCTCCATACGAAGGCTTATCTGTTCGTGGGATTGCCGCAAATGTTTGCTCTTCAACAGAAACCTTTGCTGGCACAGGAGAAATAGATTGAGTCACCGTAGATTTGTGCCCTGGATTCTGAGAAAAGCCTTGGCCTGGACTTGACCCCGGAGGAGGATCGGGCCGGGGCCCAGCCGGAGATGGGGCAAGAACAGCTCCAGCCGCGTCAGTAACGCCAGCAGGTGCGTTCACTGCCACATTCGGGCCGGGTCCAGTACCCGCAGAATACGTAGGGGCAAGCACCGCACACTGGGGCACATTCGTGAATTGTCCCGGGACAAGCTGAGGACCCCCCAAAATTTGTACCGGAGTTTGAGATGTTATCGGGACCATATAATTAATATTGACAATTATTAGGCTGTGGGGTGCCCCAGACATCTGCTGCGTTTAGGGCGCCGCATTCCGAGGCGCCGACGCAGCCGCCAGTTGAGGGGAGGGGGAGGCACGACTTTTTCTATACGTACCCTGTGGATACTGTTCGCACGGCGGTATCCACTCAAAATCCCCTACCAAACCTCCATTTGTCCCCAAAAGTTGTCCTCCTGCAGATTGAGGCGTATTTTGAGGACCCACAATTTGCCCATCCCCCAAATTTTGCAATTTTGAGGAATTTTGTACAGGTTGAAGGGAAGGGGTCAGGGTCCGTTCCGGGGCGGTTTGCACCAGATCAGAACCCTGAGTTGGGGCGGTCTGACTGTCCGCTAGCTGAATTAAGTCACCTACAGGGGTTTCCCGACCTTGTCCCAAGGACTCCCCCGACTGTTCAATACCTTTCTGAACTTTACTAGCTGAATTTTCCTGCAGACGATAAATCTCGGACAATTTCTGAGGGGCCAACCCTTTCTTTTTACACAGACGATCAAGAAAATCTTGCATCAATGTATAAAGGTCACCTTCCCCTTTTTCAGCAGCCATTTCCAAATAGGGATCAATATCCATCACTTTCGACGGGGGGGAATTCCTTCGAACACCTTTTCCAGGTTCCGAAATCACCTCCCTCACCGATTCAGACACAGGGGTGTCAGACCTCCCCAACAACGATTTCACTGTAGTTTCTGACTGTTGACTGGATGGGGAGGCACCTGGGCTCACCCCCCCAGACCCAGGAGCGACTGTCAAGGGAAGGAGGGTTCTCCCGGAACAACCCCCAGCCCTCCCATTTTCTTGTCTCGGAGGACCGTACCGTCCGGTTAAAATATCACCAAAATCGGACACTGACACTGTTGGAGGTTGCGGGGCATAAAAAGTCGACATGCTAGTCCCACCCCGCCAATTTTCGTCTTGGGTGGGTGTGGGGGACTCGCTAACAACTCTAAGCGAACCCCCCCCCAGGCGGGCATTGAAATGTCAAGAGACTAGTTGAATTCGTTATAATTCCCCCATTCTGTTGGACTCTCGGCATAGAATCGGATCGGGGAGGGGGCCGGGGGCGTGTCCCCCCCCAAGTGAACTGTCGCTCCGGGGTTGGGGTGGGTGTTGGGGGCCCCCCCAAAATTTTCTTCCCCCACAGTATCACCCCCGACCGCATTCATCTCTGCCATTTTGTTACTTCTGTCAGTCTCCAAAAATTCTGCTTCACTTTGAGGATGTTCGTGAAAAAGTACCACTTTTTCGTGTAAACTACGAGTAATACTACGAGTGATAGGTCCAGAATAATTTTTGGACATCTACCACTGTCGCGGTCGCCACTTTTGTAGGGAATGAAACCCCGGTGCTACATTCAGGATGACAGACCGTTTATTTGCAGGTTGTTGTCAAAGGTGTGTGATGTCCAGAACTCAATAAAATGGTTTTGTGGTTATTTGCTGACTAGGGTTGAATAGTCGCTCGCTCAGAATATAAGAAGAACCCCTATGCTAAAAGGTTATTTATTCACATATCCAAAACAAACCACAAATAATTTCCAAAACGAGTTCAGCTCGGATCATAAAAAGTACAAACGAAAACAACACTCGCAAAATGGCAGAGACGACCTACTCTACCCACCACCTATTCACAACGCTGACAATACCCCAACTGAACTTGATCCACCATCATGAACTAGTTCATCATCATGAGTCACGTTTGAGCCATGAAATTAGCTAACGATAATTTTACATTGATTATTCATGAAACATTTCAATTCGGGTTGAAACTTATCTACCGTATACTTTGGCTTAGCTCACGCGTACTTCCTATATTCTACAATGGCTTGGCTTAGGATATTTCTGAGAACAGGAAAATATGTAAATTATGTTTGGATATTATCTGAGATCACAGTTTCAACCGTTTCACAGTGTAGGCTATGCGGCAGGTTAATCCTTAAAGGAAGCAGGCAAGCAAACGATGAAAGGCCAGCTATGTAGAAATGGGTGTAGCAGGCGCTCTGGTATATCGTAATCAGAATTTTAAGATCGGATAATGGGACCTAAATTTACTCTCCTGAACACAATGCGCAGGTAGCAGAAGAAGCCAAGTTTTCCGCGCACAAGTGTCATGCACGAGAGCTTCCCATAACGACGAACGCAGTCGAAACTATAGTACGACCAAAAAATGTGTGTACATACTATGGTCGTTTATAGTAGGTTAACCATTGAAGTAAACCCAACAATGTATATATTTGTAGAATCCTCAGAATCCTCAGATTTCGAAAATCCGGAAAAATCCGGAATTCCGGATTTCATTCCCGGAAAATCTAAAATTTCTAGTTTTTCGACCAATTTTTATAGCAATCTAAATTTTGTTTCCACGATCAAATAAACCTGGTACCGCTGCATATTTTTGCTCTTAGAAGTTTTTCACCAAAATGCACCCTATTTCCGGAATTCCCGGTTTTGAAAATTTTCGGATTTTGAAGATTTTCTCCAATACCCACAAGATGGGTATCACTCGAAAGCTCTTGATGAGCTGAACAAATCTTGTATATAATAGAACCAACTTGCAGAACTGAGCCCAGTTCTCGGAATTCACGAAAAACCTCAAGCTAGAGTGAAATCCGGAATTTGTGAATTCCGGGAATTAGGTGCATTCTCAGGCATTGGTTTTATTACGAGATTTGTTCAGCTCATCACGAGCTTTCGAATGATACCCATAAACATCCGTGTCCTGCACAGAGCTTAAATTTTGATTAGTTCGATAGTTCGATAGTTCGTTAGTTCTGATTGATTCGTTCAGTACTTAATGAGTAACCAGCTATTAAATGCATGACATTTGGAAATTGGTGAAACCGGCGGTGCCGCCGCAGCAAACAGAAAGCAATTTACACCTGAGCATCGTTGACTATGGAGCTTCATTCGTTTATATATGTGTGTTTGATAACTGATGTGAGCAAAGGATGCCAGGCAATGAGGCAAGCCTACTTTAATACTTAGTTTAATGACGTTAAGCAGAGCAACGTTGCCGTAAAGCCCTGCCAACGACAAACATTTAATTCGTGGCCATTAGGGCTGTTCCCGGGCCGTGTAGCGGGCTCAGGTCCCGGGCCAGTCCGGAGCAGGCCCGGCCCTGGAATTTTTTGATTGAGCCCGGCCCGCTACAAGGCCCGGTCAATCCTCTGGGCCCACCGGGCTCACCGGGCCCATCGGGCTCACCGGGCTCATCGTGACCAAGTCTACAGTTAGTGTTTTATTGCCTGTCTATTGCACTATTACAAGTAGAATGTATATATAGCTAAAAGTCAAATTACTTCTCGTTTGTTCACATTTATATGAAGACTTGGTGGCGTGATAAGAATATGGTTTTGCGAAAATGCTTCTTTTATAATTTGTTTGTCCTAAAAGAATTACTTTTTACTTAAATTTGTTTTGACTGGATGCTTTTTGAACAACAATTGAGTAGTTTTGTTCACCGGTCCAGAGACGTGCCAAACCGGCATGCCATCGGCCATAGCTCAAAGTAAACGCGCGTGGCTTTCAAAATGCACTAACATTAGGCGCGATCCGGAACAATTTGAGTTGTTAGTTTGCATAATAAGAAAAAGTATATTAATCCAAATTTATTCATTCACTTTCAAGCACTTTATTTGCGATGTCTTCTACAAGGGGTCATCGGTTGTTTCTTCAATTATCGTATAATACTACTTTTTGAGCAATCCTTTGATGACTTAATCACAGATGACGTCTTTTTAGCTAAGTCGTCTGGTCGAATTTCAGGAAATTAGAAGGGCTCATAAACTGACAAATCGACAGCAGTGATTTTACATTCCGGCGCAATCTTATCTCTCTGCTTATTCATGCTTGTAGGGAGTACATAAAATAGAATTTTTCCCGGAGTAAAACGAAGGGAAAAATCAAGTTTCAAAAGTTAAGCACGATCGTAAGCAAGTTTGTTGCAACAGTATAAGGTATAAAACTTACGACTTTCGCATATAAGTTTAGATTTATGCGATATCAGACATATGAAGGCTAAGACTAAAAACTAAGACTCACACTATTGTCGTGCTTAAAAACTACAAACTACAAACAGTCGTGCTTAAACCATAAATCATGCTACAAAGCTGCTTCTATAAAAAAGATTCCCTAAAAAGCAAATGTGTGTGTAAATCTGAGCTGTCAGATTTCGAATTTCACATCGGCATTGGTTCGGACCGTCCGGGCCTTGTATCGGGCTCCGGACCCGGGCCTTGTAGCGGGCTCCGGGCTCGGGCTCGGGCGCGGGCCGGGCCGGACCCGGTACCGAGCCCGTCCCGGAGGAATCAGTGGGCCCGGGCCAGGCCCGGCCCGGCGAATCTCTTGTCGGAACAGCCCTAGTTGCAATATACTCGGTGACCGATTTCTAAGCGGGGACCAAAGGTAACCGAAACTTCTTTTTTCGATTTTGCTGAAAAACTGTATATATGTCAGCAACTTTCTCTCCTCATTGTTTTGACTAATCAATATCAAAGCCTTAAACTTTTAGAACCTTTAAATGTGTTGACTTATCTTTTTAGAACCGAACTTTGAGTTGCTCATTCGAGCGTTTTGTCTGTTACGTTTCTCTTGCTTGGTAGGCTAGTAAAGTGTAGGATAGGTACTCTGCTGACATGGTAGCATAGCGTGGTTTCGATCCACGGACCTCTGGGTTATGGGCCCAGCACGCTTCCACTGCGCTAGATGCTAGAATGCTAGATACTGCTAGATACTAGATGCTGAACAAGTTGCTTTGGTACTCACACAAGAAGGCAATGTCCATTGTCTGGCACGAAAAATTTTCTTCACAGCACAAGGACCTGTCGTTGTGGTCTCGAAAACGCCGCGGTTGAAACGTTCGTATTTGAAAAATAACACTTTGGATCCGAATCGCTGGGGTTATGGATCGGCATCCGTTATTGACCCAATAAATGCGAAGCTACAGTTTCTGGAAGACCGTATACAATTCGCTGAAACGACCAGCTTCCGCTCAGTTTGGTTTGCCTCGTGTACAGTGGCGTCTCGACAACTGTTGTTCATCAGTCAGCTAATAAGAATTGACCCGACAATGGGAGCACGTGTCTTATTGAACCGCACTGACATACATGCCGTCGTAGCTGGAGAAGCGCTGATGGTGTGGCAGTGTAAACAGCTTGCTGTGGAGCACACTTTTTGGAACTACAAAGTCGATAGCACATGCTACGAAATGCTACCAGTGCAAATCAACGGTAGTATATGGTATGTCATTCCAGGAACCCGCGACATTACTCGTGTGTCACCCGTTGTTTCCTGCAATCATCATATCCACGGGGTGTTCTCTAGTGGTAACCAGTGGTTCTCCGAGAATGGTTTGACCCATGTAGATACGGTTAGCCTTGCCATGGGTCCAACTGGACACGTAAGTTCCTTCACTTTTAGTGCACCGGCCCTGTTTCACACCGATCTTGCTAGGATCATAGCCAGTGTTGGAATGCTCCGCACACATTATGGGCGTCTTCTTTCCGTGGAAAGACGTTTAAAGCGTCTGACAAATTATACCGCGGGTTTGTCACTGGACCCGTCAGCAGTCTACTTCACCTTAGCCGGGATTGGTGATGGAATTGGACATGTTGTAGAGTCCGCTGGAACAGCCGTCGGTGATGCTCTTCATGGCTTGGGTGCTGGTGTCCGTGATGCGGTGCAAGGATTAGGCAGAGGTGCTGCGGAACTTCTCAAGGGGCCGATACAATCGCTCATCAATGTGGTTGTCCTTCTTGCAGTCCTTGGTATCCTTGGATACGTCAGCTATCTGGTCTTGGTTAATCGAAGACAAACTTGCTAAGGCGTCATGACAATGACTCTCCGCCACCGCCACCCGGTCATGACATGCCTTCCGAGATGGCCTTGGAAGCCGATGCACACCCCACGTCTTCCAACGCTTAATTGTTCAGGGTATCCACTGAGCAACCCTTATGGCCGCCGCCGATCGCAACGACAAAGTCGGTAGACCCTGCTTGTGTTGCCTCGGTGCTGGTAAACAACAAGCCTGTTGATGCTCTACTAGATACAGGTAGCGAAGTTACCTTGATGAATCGTCGTGAAGCCAGGAAACACACCAGAATCTCTAGCCTCACTCCATCACCCAAGTCAGCTAGGTCTCTTACTGGACATCCTCTTTGGCTGCTTGGTCTTTTCTTTGCTGTCGTCCAATTCGGGTCCGTGACTATCCACGATCAGCCAATTCTTGTTATGAAAGATTGCCCTTATGACATGCTCATAGGTAGAGATCTCCTGCGTAAAGTTGGAAAGGTAACCTTCGATTTCACCGCGAACGCCATAGATATTACGACTAAACAAATGGAGCATCTCGTACGATTGAGAACAGATCAACAAGCTTTCTCTGTCTTCCTCGCAGAAACGGTCACGGTACATGGACGTACCGAAGCAGTTCTTCCAGGTCACTTTTGTGCGCAATCCCCAATCACTCGTCGCACAGAAATCCTGATCGATAGCTCGGAAATACCATCACTTGCGGAATGGCGCCTGTACGGTGCTAGATCATTAGTGCAATCCACGAACGGTGACACCCGTGTTCCTGTTCGAGTGGTTAATCCTTCGACCGCATACTCTGATGAAAGGATCTCGGATAGGACAAGCCCACATGCTTGCTGAGGATGACTTGGTTTTACCTGTGTTCTCTACCTTTGCAAGTGATCACCCTCCTCCAAAATCCTCCTTTCAGTTTGATCTGACTAACTCCGATGCTACTGCTCTCCAGAAGAAACAGTTAACCAGTCTCCTCCAACGGAATTCCGATGTCTTCGCCCATACCGACGAGGACCTTGGCCAAACTTCGACGGTGAAACATGTAATTTCCACTGGAGATGCTCAGCCGATACGACAGGCACCATACCGTGTGCCCCTCACGCAAAGGGACAAGCTTCAGGAACATATAAAATCATTGAAACGCCGTGGAATCATTGTTAGATCTTCTAGCCTCTGGGCCAGTCCTATCGTAATCGTTAAGAAAAAATATGGATCCGACAGATTTTGTGTCGACTACCGGAAGCTCAATTCTGTTACCCGTAAAGACTCTTTTCCCTTACCTAGAATCGATGATCAGTGCTAAGTGACACTCTCGGTAAAGCAAAATACTTCTCATGTCTCGACCTGGCTAGTGGATATTGGCAAATTCCAATGGATCCTGAGTCTCGAGTAAAGACGGCGTTTACCTCTCACTGTGGCCTTTCGGAATTTGACGTCCTTCCATTTGGACTGTGTAATGCCCCCGCCACTTTTCAAAGGCTAATGGAATTTGTGTTAACTGGTTTGAATTGGCAGAAGTGTCTCATTTACATTGAAGATATCCTCATATTTTCTGACACCTTTGAGAAGTATTTAAATGATATTGATGAAGTTTTCGGACGTCTCCGAGAGCACGGTCTGAAGCTCAAGTCTCAGAAATGTAGTTTCTGCATGAAGGAAGTGCCCTACCTGGGTCACACTGTTTCTAAACATGGCATCAAGCCCGATCCCACGAAAGTGGCCTGCCTTAAGAAGTACCCAGTGCCAAAGGACGTCAGTAGCCTCCGCCGATTTATTGGCATAGCCACTTATTACAGACGTTTCGTGAAGGATTTTGCACGGCTTGCAGCTCCTCTGACTGCTCTCCTAAAGAAATCTGAACAGTTTCAGTGGACTGAAACATGTCAGCATGCGTTCCAGTCCCTCATTGACAAACTCACGTCTCCACCCATTCTGGCCTATCCTGACTTCCGGAAGACCTTTATCCTTGAATGCGATGCCAGTGATTTCGCTCTGGGTGCTGTGCTTGGTCAAGAGAGTGAAAATGGCGCGGTAAGACTCATCGCCTGAGCGTCGCGCACACTCCGTTCAAACGAGCGAAGGTATGCCAGTGTTGAAAAAAAGCATTAGCTATTGTCTTTGGAACACAGTACTTCCGCTGTTACCTGTACGGCAGACGATTTGTTGTGAAAACTGACTGTATTGCCTTGAAATGGCTTATGAGTGTTGTAACCCTGCTCCTCGACTAGCACGATGGTGCATTGCTCTGCAGGAGTATGATATGGTGATCCAGCATAAACCTGGCAAGGCGAACGATAACGCGGACGCATTGTCGAGGGTTTCCGTGCTGGCTGTGGCAGTCGATACTTTGGATGACGTCGGGGCTCGTCAACTAAACGATGCAGTACTGAAGCAAATCATCGAGCGACTGGAATCGAACCCAACACAAACGGAAGGAGATTTTGCACTTATTGATGGAATTCTCTACAGGGTTTCTCAAAAGAACAGACGTCATGGAAACAGATTACTGCTCGTTGTTCCGACCGATATGCGAGAGACGATTCTCCGTGCCTGTCATGACTGTCCTCTGTCAGGACACTCTGGATTTCCCCGAACCTACCAACGAATGCTTAAGCAGTACTATTGGCCAAAGATGAAACAGGATGTTAGCCAATGGTGTCGAGCTTGTGATTTGTGTGTTCGTCACAAACGGCCACTGCGTAATCCCAGAACACCTCTGAAACCTATCCAGCCCACCGGACCTTGGGACCGCTTGCAGTGGACATCGAAGGGCCCTTGCCGCTTACCTTCTCTGGTAACCGGTATGTTCTCACTGTGATCGATACCTTTACCAAGTATGCAGAGGCTCTACCCTTGCCTGATTTTAAGTCAGAGACGATAGCTAAAGCTTTCGTGAATGAGATCATCTGCCGGTATTCTGCACCTAAAGAGCTTCTTTCAGATAGGGGAAAAAGCTTCCTTAGTGAGGTCGTGTCTGCAGTCAATACTTACTTTCAGATTCATAAGGTTAACACCTCTCCTTATCGACCACAAACCAATGGAGTGTGCGAACGACTTAATCAGGAGATACTCAAAATGGTATCGATGTATGCTGCTGACCATCAGAAGGACTGGGATGAATGGCTCCCCTTAGTCATGTTCGCATATCGCACGAGTTATCACTCAGCCACGAAAGAAGCTCCCTTCTTCTTGCTCTTTGGAAGGGATCCTGTTCTGCCCATGCAACCGGTACGAAGATTGTCCCCTCTTATATTATCTGAGGTAGAGGACTACAAGATAGAACTTCCTCAGTGGCTCGCTGAAGCCTGGTCGTTTGTTCAGAAGAATCTTGAAGATTCCCAAGCGAAAACCAAAAACATCTATGATCAGACGGCAGTTCCCCATTCCCTGAGGATTCAGGATCACGTGTATTTGCGAAATACGCCTGTTCTGCCAAAAGGCCTAACCCCAAAATTTGCAGATAAATTTACGGGTCCTTTCCGTGTCATTGCCTTGTTTGATGATCATAAACGCGCGTGTCTGCGAAATCTGAAAAATCCTCGCGCGTCCATTTCATGGCATCACGTGGATAACCTTACGCGTCATGTTCCCACTTTTAGCTTCACTCTTCCAACCAGCGAAGGACTTGCTGATGCTATCCCGGAAACTTTGTCTCCACCAGTCAATGGTAACTCGTCCACATTATCGCCTCAAGGAGACTCTACTATCTGCGACCAACCACGAGGATCGATGAACCAGCCGTCAAGTTCAGATGATCAGGCTGGTGGTGATCATGACCGTTCTTCGCGAAACCCTTTCGACGATGTTCATGAGCAACCTCAGCGAACCCGATATAATCTGCGTGCCCGTCGGCCACATTGTGTTTTTCTACTCCATGCAATTTTCCTGTTTTGTCATTGTCTGAATAATACTGTTCTTGCCTGTCATGACTCAATAAATACATTTTGTGTTCTCTCTGTCTTCGCTCAGGCTAAGGCATTCTACGTTGTACAGAACCATGATTTTGGGTTTAACTCTTTTGGGGTTTGTTCCAGGATGCCATCAACGTCAGACTATTCCATTGTGAATCACTACGACATCTTATCGCCTTATAGCCCTCGGGCCTACCTGCGGCTTGGCATGCAACTGTATAATGTAGAACAGCTATTCCAGGTTATTGAATCTCGCCAGACATCGCATCCAGATCTTGCTGAAGCCAAAACGGAAGATACGTACCTCCTCCACCCTGATTTTCTTCTTCGGGATTACTCTTCCTCCCCCGATGCCAAGTCTCTCTTTCCAATCTATTGGGTTCGCTCCCGCTGCAAGGTTCGCCAAACTATTTGGCAGCTTTGCTCTCAGCAGCGGCCTCAGTTCCGCTCAGCCCTCCGTCATCACCCCACTGGTGCGGAATTTCTGTTCGCGAAACCTCCGACGGTGAATGAGTATCTGTGGACAACTGGCGAGCGCAAGAGTAAGCTGCTCAGATGCCCGACTCAATTTCCCGGGAAGAACTTTCTCAGTGAGGTGGTGGAAACTGTGCAGCTGGCTCTTGCTACCAACCGACCGCCCCCTCTCCAGATCCAAGATTGGATTACTACGGATCAGACACCGTCGTTGGATCCCCGCTATGGTTTCTTGATCCTTGGTGATTCCCTGCTTAAACATCTTGCCTGGGTGGAATCGGGCCTGCCTGTTGTTCAGGGCGGGTGCCATTTCTACCACGTTCCTCATCTGCTGAAGCTGGTTCCTCATGACTCTTGACTGACTGACATCATCATCCATGTCGGAACTCTGGAGGTTACTACACCATCAAACGCTGCAAAGCGATACTTTCAGAAGATCTTCGATCTGGTCGGTCACCGCCACTCGTCTGTTTGGTGGTCTGCTCCTCTTCCAGCTCAAAAGCACGATCCCACTGAGTTGGACCGTTTTAAGTCTTGGTTGAATCGCCAATGCCGCAAGGCAGGCATCAACTACATCGATCCAGCTCCTCGATCAAGTAATCCTCTCAAGAATAGTGACTACTACCCTGATAAGCTTCATATCAAACCCAGCGGCCTGCGGAAACTGTTGCAAGCCTGGGAGACGAAAATCCCTGCTCTTCGACTCTGTGATCGTGGTATCTTAGCCGGACAGTACAAACAAGCTCTGCGTCCCGGCCATCCGGATACCTACGTGGTTGCTCAGAGATACAATCCTTAAATTCCTAATCACACGGTGAACGGCGACTTAACAGCTTGGATTATTTACATTATTCTTATTCTTATTTTATTTTTGCCATACTTATTTAATTATGCCTTTATTCTAAATTTGCGACAACGCACATATTATTTTCCTTGATTTTGCGACAACGCAGATTTCTTTCAATTCCTTTTTTCTGATTTCGGCGTAAAGTGCCCTCCCCAGAGATCCATCTTCCTTTGTTCTGACTGCAACGAGGACGTTGTCCAATTTTACCGGAGGCGTGTCAGCAACTTTCTCTCCTCATTGTTTTGACTATGAATATCAAAGCCTTAAACTTTTAGAACCTTTAAATGTGTTGACTTAACTTTTTAGAACCGAACTTTGAGTTGCTCATTCGAGCGTTTTGTCTGTTACGTTTCTCTTGCTTGGTACTTCAGATCTCTACGACCCCGAAAGCGTTTATATACAAACAGCTTTTCTGCAAGATCGAAGACAAAACATTTTCGGTTTCCTTTGGTTCAGCTTTTTGTTTGTTCAGTATAAGCTTACTTAATCGAAAAAATCGAATTTCGCGAAATCGAAAAATTTTGCTATATTTGAACTCAGCGTAGTCGAAACATATCCATAGTACATTTTAGCTCATTTGGTCAAGTTTTAAGGATTTTGAGTGCTGGGGGTAATCGAGATAAGACCCGACATAACCAACTACAGTGGGCGTATGAATGAAAAATACGAAAATGCAAAATGAATTTTTGTACAATGGAGTTACATGCCGCACATAATGTTAGTAGCAACTGAATCAGAATCATTTTGCAAAGCAGATTAAGCGGGGGGGGGGCTACGAATTTCACTAAAAGTTTGATGTTGGAAAAGCTAGCTAGTCTTTTGCCACATAATAGTATTAGGTTTAGTGTAAAATAGTTTAAAGTTTGAAAGAATTCCATGCAGCTGTAGAGTATTGACTGTAATGAGGAAACATTGTAATGGTATGCTTATGCACATGTATAATGAGATTTTGTACATGTCCTGCAATACAATTTTGATTTCGTTATCAATTATTAGCCCTCTTTTAATTGAGATCACAAGGTCTTGCGTCAGCCAATACTCAGATAATCTGATTAATCTTAATCTGATTTTCCATTAATTTGTCATTACTGCTTTGGACAATTAAGGTTGCGTAAGCAGGAGCTCATGACTTTATCTTTATTACAAACAAGGGTTGATCAAAATACGAAAGCTTTATTTAATGTTCGTAATTAATTTAATTTTTAATGCAACTCTGACAAGCAAATGCCAAATTATAAGTTCTTAAAATTTTTAAAAATTCAATTTATCAGTCTCCAGTCCCCTACAGCTCATAAATTTAACAACAGTACCAAAGGTGCTGAAATTTGGTAAGGATATGTTTTCAAATAGTAAGACTACGAATGTAGTAAAATTTTTCGTAAAATTCAATTTTTTTCAATTCGAATTAGGGGAGGGGGGACCAAACAGTTTGTCTTCAATTTTGATAAAAAGAATTTTGATAAAAAGTTGTAGGGAGGGATTTTCTGGGTTATAGAACATGAATCTGAAGCCAAGTTTTTGAATGAAATTTTCGTTGGGTCGATAAAAGCTTACAAATTAAGCAGTCTTAGTTTATACCGAACTAACGAAACGCTGAATCAAACAACGAATTTTAGATTAGTGACCCAGAAAATCTCTATGTAAAACTTTTCATCAGAATCCAGGAAAACGTTTCGGTTTCGTTTGGTTTCATATGCGAATTTAAATAAAGAATTTCGCGAATTCAAAGAAATTTGCGATATTTGAACTCTGCCTGAACGAAACCATACCCCTGCCACAACTTTAGTTTATTTGGTCATTCATTCCATCATTCATTCATTCAGTTAGCTCAGTTTAGAGTTTTTGGTGGTGGACCCAGTATCTTACCACACAACGTTTTAAAATTATTTGGTTAAAACATTTAAAGTTGGGATAGGAGGCGAAGCGCAAGAGATTCCCCCAAGTTTAGATGTTTTAATTCCAAATCACTAATGCTAGGAACCAAACAAAGGATCGCAAGTTTTTGAGTTCTGTGGAGCCAAAGGACAGCACCACCACCAAGAAAATTGGTTTGAATTGGCTTAGAAAATATTGCCTTAAATGTAAGTCTGAGTGTAGGTTTAAGGGGGCTGTATTACTGTGCTGTAATAATGATTCCATGGGCCGACGTAACTTGAAAAAGTCAGGCCAAGGGGTATAAACATGAGATTGCCTTCTTTTATTCTCAGTAATTCTAATAGTTTCCTCCGCAATAGCTGTTGTTTCTGACAGTTGATGTTAAGGGGCAAAGTTTTAAATGTTTTAAATTTAAATTTGGGGATGTGAAAACTGGAAGTTAGGAAATTATGGAATTTAAATGTACGGGGAATGGGCGTGGAAGGGAAGTTTTGAGGAGGGGGGGTGAGGGGGGGGTTTTTGGGGGGGGGGGGGGGGGGTTGGGGTGTGGGGGTATTTTGAGAAAGAGTTTTGAAAAGAAAATGTAAATAGGGGGGGGGGGAGGGGGGGGGGGGAGAAGAATAAAATTAGAAACGTTTAATAAAAAAAAAAATTTTTTTATTTGGGGGGGGTGGGGGTGTTGGAGTTTGGGGGCGGGCGTTTAGTAATTAATTCCCTCTGCTAGTAGAACAAGTTTGGAGCTTCGAATTCAAAAGCTCAGAACCTTTTATGTTTCCTCAAACACCGAGGGCTACTTGCTGCATGAGAAGGTGTAGTTTCAATAGTAGCTGTTTTCTATGTTTTACCGAAAACACCCTTGAAATTTAATAAATGTATATATGTATGACCACTAAAATGTGTTCTACCGTATCATTCCATCTAGCAAGATTATAATACCCCAAATCATCAATTCCTATTGTTTTTTGCAAAAACACATTGCTTAGCAGCTTCAAATATTTTGCAAACTCACTGGTCGTTTTTAATATCACAGTATTTTGCTCAATCCTCTTCCAAGGTCGTTAACTAAGTCGAAGGATAATTCGAAGCGCGAACACAAGTAGTTTCTAAAGATCTTTTTCAAGGTAAAGGTCCGGCAATAACCTCCGGAGATTCCGGCAATAAACAACAGCAATCAATCCGTTGGTATGTTTAAATCCAAGCCATTCCATGCTCGTCGTAACGGTACTTCCAAAAGTACTCAATATTTCACTAGTTATTTGCAGCCAGGCTGATCAGCGCTAGAATAAATGCAGATGTTCTGGACAATTAAGATTCGAGAACGTATACGCAATTTTCTCTGGCAGTTTGAAGTTAGATAATAGTTAGGTAGTATCCTGTAACAGACCGATATGGTTTTTATGATCGTCTAGTCAGTTTTTATCGTCTAACTTTAATTAGGCAAGCAGCAATCATTAAATTCTACTTGGCAAAACCCATCTTTCAACGAAAGTTATGCCTACGTTTCTTTGTCAAAACTCCCATTCCTACTTACGCCTGAAGATTTCTTCAAAACTCGGTTTCCTATTACTTTACGTTCAAAATCAGTAGAGAATGGGTTAACGCGGAGAGATCTGGGTGGGTCCAAGCCCCCCCCCTCAACCCGGACAAGGTACAGTACAAGCCCTATCGCCGTCGGGGACAAGAGGTAACGAAAAATAGCTTTATAAAATAAATCCACCAAAAACACACAGAGGTTCGAATTTTGACTATGATTATTTACTTGTACGTTGTCCGGAATGAGTAGAGTAGTTGGTTTGGTTGCGTCCTCCTAAATACTTTCGTTCTATAACTTCTGTAAATAATGAAGAACATGAATGCATGGACTTTTGACAAAATGTCTTTGAATGTACGTGTAACTGGCGATTCCTCTGAAAACGCAAACGCACTCCTGTTTAGAAGTTTCGCAAAACTTAAACGACTGAACTTAAATTTTGTATGAGTACAATTTAATGCATTTCAGATTTGCCTTCACACAAAACAAACAGTTTTAATAATTAAAATTTTAAATTTGTCAAAGTCGTAACAAAGGGGATTTAAAATGAGTATTTAAGATACAGTATAGATGCTTACTGTACAGAGCCAAATAAAAGTTGGATCGAAAATCGGTTTTAAGATTTGTGTTCAGCTGTCCGGAAAACCCCTATGTATATGCAACTTACAGAATTGCAAAATAAAAATTACTTTAAGCTTTCAATTGTTGGTCACAGATCGATCAGAACTATGTTTAAATGCACCCATACCAAGTTTGTTCTCAACCGATTAAGATCCGAAGCCAAAACAGCTTCGATTTCCCCATTATTACTACTACTACTACTACTACTACTACTACTACTACTACTACTACTACTACTACTACTACTACTACTACTACTACTACTACTACTACTACTACTACTACTACTACTACTACTACTACTACTACTACTACTACTACTACTACTACTACTACTACTACTACTACTACTACTACTACTACTACTACTACTACTACTACTACTACTACTACTACTACTACTACTACTACTACTACTAATACTACTACTACTACTACTACTACTACTACTACTACTACTACTACTACTACTACTACTACTACTACTACTACTACTACTACTACTACTACTACTACTACTACTACTACTACTACTACTACTACTACTACTACTACTACTACTACTACTAATAATACTACTACTACTACTACTACTACTACTACTACTACTACTACTACTACTACTACTACTACTACTACTACTACTACTACTACTACTACTACTACTACTGCTGCTGCTGCTGCTGCTGCTGCTGCTGCTGCTGCTGCTGCTGCTGCTGCTGCTGCTGCTGCTGCTGCTGCTGCTGCTGCTGCTGCTGCTGCTGCTGCTGCTGCTGCTGCTGCTGCTGCTGCTGCTGCTGCTGCTGCTGCTGCTGCTGCTGCTGCTGCTGCTGCTGCTGCTGCTGCTGCTGCTGCTGCTGCTGCTGCTGCTGCTGCTGCTGCTGCTGCTGCTGCTTCTGCTGCTGCTGCTGCTGCTGCTGCTGCTGCTGCTGCTGCTGCTGCTGCTGCTGCTGCTGCTGCTGCTGCTGCTGCTGCTGCTGCTGCTGCTGCTGCTGCTGCTGCTGCTGCTGCTGCTGCTGCTGCTGCTGCTGCTGCTGCTGCTGCTGCTGCTGCTGCTGCTGCTGCTGCTGCTGCTGCTGCTGCTGCTGCTGCTGCTGCTGCTGCTGCTGCTGCTGCTGCTGCTGCTGCTGCTGCTGCTGCTGCTGCTGCTGCTGCTGCCTCTGCTGCTGCTGCTGCTGCTGCTGCTGCTGCTGCTGCTGCTGCTGCTGCTGCTGCTGCTGCTGCTGCTGCTGCTGCTGCTGCTGCTGCTGCTGCTGCTGCTGCTGCTGCTGCTGCTGCTGCTGCTGCTGCTGCTGCTGCTGCTGCTGCTGCTGCTGCTGCTGCTGCTGCTGCTGCTGCTGCTGCTGCTGCTGCTCCCTACTGCTGCTGCAGCTGCTACTGCTACTGCTGCTACTACTACTACTACAACTTCTACTGCTGCTACTACTACTACTACTACTACTACTACTACTACTACTACTACTACTACTACTACTACTACTACTACTACTACTACTACTACTACTACTACTACTACTACTACTACTACTACTACTACTACTACTACTACTACTACTACTACTACTACTACTACAGCTATTAGCATATTTCAGTATAAATTTTTTCTTTCTTTCTTTATTTCTTTCTATTTCTTTTATTTTCTTTCTTTCATTTAATTTCTTTCTTTCTTTTTCTTTTAAATGTATGGAAGCTGTTTGATGCGTTAAAAGTATGAGAAAATAAGGGTGTCCTCAAAGAAGTAACCTAAGCAGGGTGTGTGTTAGTAGTAATAGGAGGTAAAATGGTGTCGCATTGGGGGGGGGGGTTTATGAGGTTGTGGAGGAAAGTTGGGGGGAGGTTGTGGCGGAAAATTGGGGGGAGGTTTTTGGGGTTGTGGAGTTGGGGGGAGGTTTTTGTGGTTGTGGAAGAAATTAGGGGGAGGTTTTTGTGGTTGTGGAGTTGGGGGGAGGTTGTGGAGGTGACCGGAACCACGGTCGACCCAAGGTCAAATTTCAAAATTGTCCATTTTTGCCCGGAAAACTTTGTCTAGGGGGTTTTCTGGGTCGGGGAATCCAAAAATGACCTCAGATTTCCCCTAGAAATTAACCTCCACGCTGTAAGGGACCCATAACCGGAACCACGGTGGACCCAAGGTCAAATTTCAAAATTGTCTATTTTCGCTGGAAAAACTTTATCTAGGGGGTTTTCGGGGTCGTAGATTCCAAAAATGACCTTAGTTCTGCTCTACTGATTAACCTCCGTGCTGACTCATAACCGGATCCACGGTCGACCAAAGGTCAAATTTCAAAGTTGACCCTTTTCGCCCGAAAAACTTTATCTAGGGGGTTTTCGGGGTTGTAGATTTCAAAAATGATCTCAGAATTTAGCTAGGACGAAAGCTGCGCGTTGACCCTTGGCCGGAACTATGGCTGACCCTAGGTCAAATTTCAAAGTTGTTGGCTTTCACCAGAAAAACTGTATCTTGGGGTAAATTCCTGTCCTAGAATCTAAAAATGGTCTCAGATCTTTGCCACAAAGTAACATCCATGCTGTAAGGGGCACACCCTCTTACCCTAGATCTAAACGAAACGTTGAGGTTTTTGGGGTCGTGAATTTGTCAATGATCCTGGAATTTGCTAGGTGCCACCGCTAGTGATCGAGCATTTTGTCCCACCACTTTAGTTTACGGTGGCACAATACTGTAAAGCGACAAACCATACGGCCCATACAGGCGGATGTCTTTTATTGAAGAAACAACGACAATACTGTACAACAATGCAACAACAACACTGTACAACAAAAAGACACGACAAGAATACACTGCACAAAATAATATGCAACAACAGTACAACAACACTGTACAACAACAACAACACTGTATGAGAAAGTTGAGTCAAATTATCTGTTAGAGTCCAAAAATGTTTGCAACAATTGTTCGGCACGGTGTCGAGAGCATTGTCGTCTGTGCTGAGATGACATTTGGGCGTGAAACCAGCAGCATGGCAGCCCGTCAACATCTGAGATATCATCGAAAGTCGGGTAGCCGAAATGTTTACCACCATCATAGACAAGAATGTCCAGCTTGGCAAGCGCATGTTGTAGCCGATGATATTGTGTGGCTCCGTTGGTAATTACCACATCCACCCCATATCGATGAAGCGCTCTACACACTTTCTCCAAAATCAATGGAGCCGTTGCAATAATTGGAGTGGTACTGCCATTCCGAAATCTGTAGAATATCGCCTGTCGACGAATGGACATCAAATGAAATATGGATGGAGGACGTGGGATATACGTTTCATGGACAGTATGTCCATTGGGTAGCAGTATTAATATCGTCATTTCCATTGTGACGTCACCCATCTTATGCAAGTCACTTGAAACCATCGTAACAAAACCAATAGTAACCATTGTAGTGCAAACGTTAAACTGACAAACACTAGCGCTAAACACTGCCTCAGGACATAACGACATGACAAAACTTGTTTTTATTGAGTATACGTCATCACATTAAACTAGATAAAACCGGTTATGCGTCATCATTTTTACTTTAAACTAGCGTTATGAGTCATCAGTAATTAATTACCTTTACACTTTTGTAATGCCAAATGGCGGAAACCTCGGTTAGAGGTTTATTGATTGTCTTTTCTTAAGTAGAATCCTTGATGTAGGTGACGTAAAGCTCAACCATAGGTTTCTTGTTGAGCATCATAGCGACTTCCCGTTTTGGGAAGTGCTCAACATCCGTCAATCCGATTGGTACCAAGCTTCCGGTGCCAGTGTTAATCATTGACAATCATCTTTGCTCTTTCCATTTAGCAGTTGCTCCAGTCTTCCGAGCCAGCTTTCGCTGTTCATCAGCACTCGATCATCAATTTGAATCCAAATCAAACCAAAGTTTGATTCTTGTGTTGTAGGATAAATTTGTGGTTGTTTGTTGGTTTTTTTCAATATTTTTATTAATTTAATTTTTTTTTTTTTTTCTTCTATTTTCATCATAGCAATATTCGATGCAATGGTCCCAGTCCAGGTACTCGCATCCAGATTTGTTCTACTTGGTGCTGACCGTTTCTCTACACAAATGCAAATTGCAATCAGACAATCGATGGTACAAACTTCGTCCTTTGTTTGGATATAGGGATAGTACAGTCTCGTTGGACTTTGTGATTATTACATCTCGGTCGCACATGGTAACATTGAAATCATTAATGGCGTAGTGAACATCACAACATATCGCAAAGACTATTAAGTTGAGTGCTAGTGTCCAGATCATTGTTCAGTATCCTTGTGGTTATATCCTAGCACATTCCTCTGTCGTTAAGTTCTTTTTATTAACACTTGGAAACGTGATGTCATTTCGTGATTGTCTATATTATTCCAACCATCGGTGACCACAATGAGTATAGATACAAATGGCACACCATATTTCTACCACATTGCGATTTAGTCGATGTTCAGTTGTCAAGTTCCAGCAGAATTCGATAAATACATGGATTCTAGGCACAGTCACGTCATCAAATAGATGATCGCATATCTTCATTAAAGTATCAAGGGTAGGGTTTGCTTCCTTAGCCATCTGTCGTAACTCTGGATTTGAAATAGTCGTACAGTGCTTAACACAATGTAGTACCTTGTCCATGTCTAAATTAATATAAAGACCGTAAGCATAGGTATGTATGTACGTATAAACACAGAAATGGAACTGAAGTGTTTTGTTTTTATTGGATTGACGCTGGCAGTCTCAAGTGTCACTATATTAATCATGACGACGGCTTATGCATTTTTGCCCATACCCCGGAATGACACTTTTGATCCAATTATCATTCAACTACACCCAAACGGAGAAACAGAGTTGATTCAAAACGATCAAAGAGAAACCTTCAGTAAAAAAGCATTGCACAAAGTGCAACAGTTTTTTCATAAGTGCTTCAACCAAAACTGTAACTTAATTGAAACAGATTGTCTATTATGCCCTTATAAGGCGGAACAATATAATATTGCACTCTGTTTGGCTGACGACAAGCAAGTCATGTTTGCGAGAATTGGATCAATGCACGTGACAAGAGAAGACCTACTGAGAATATACGAACTGTGAATGTTAATAAAAAGACCCAAGACCATATAAAGTCATGTACCAACTAAACACTTGTATATGCATTCGAGACAATTACGCTTTTGTACTTACTGCGGAAAACCATACGTTAACGTCAAGTCGCTGAACAACCATATTATTATACATCATGGTGGCGACTTGCAAAGCATGCCTTCGCGCACATGAAGGAGAAGCGAAGGCACATGCGAAATGGTCACCCACGGTCTTGCTGTGGGCAGATCTTCAACACAATGAGAGACCTCAAATGGCACAATACTCAACACCACAAGAACAGAAAGAAGAGACAAGCAACGGACTGCATGAAAACCAAAACCAAAAGAGGAGATGACCTGATGCTGGTGTCGGACAGTCACCCATTTTCAAACTACTACAGAGCCAATTTTGTCATTTATGGTGTACCTTTTCGAAGCGTGCAACAATTTTATGTGGCAGAAAAGGCAAAATGGCTTGGCGATCATGACAACTACAACCGTGCTGTGCAAGCCTGGACACCGGAAGAAGCTACTCGAATCGGGACAACCCTATCAACCGAGTATGATGAAGAATGGCAACAATATCGTGTGCCTACAGTGGAAATGGCTGTCAGAGAAAAAGTGCGACAGAATGCCCACATTGAGCAACTGCTACTAGATAGTGGAACTGCTCAAATTGCAGTGGCTACAATGGACCCTTACTGGGGAATTGGTATGGAAGCGAATTGCTAAGCGAATGACAGATTAGCCCTAAACCCAAAAAACTGGCTTGGTGAAAATGTGCTTCTACTGATGAAGATTCGAACGGAAGCCAATGGAGAAAACTAAATTGCAGAAAGCAACAAGTGTTAATAAAAACACTTCCGCCTACCATCTAAATACCTTCTACTAGCTATTTGATGGTAATGGCACTTATACCAACCCCGTTTTTGATGTTTCAACATCCATTTACCTGTATTGTAGCAGCTCCTACTAAAGCTGGAAAAACTACATTTGTGTCAAGACTTTTACAACATGCAAACCAAATGATTAAACCGGAACCAGACAGAATCGTGCTATACAGAATGGCAAGAAGCCTATGAACGACTCCCGCATGTGACGTTTCAGAAGGGATTGCCAGATTTAGAAGAACTAAAGCGCAATAAGCACTTGAACACACTGATTGTATTGGACGACCTCATGTCTGAAGTTACAAAGGATTCTAAACTGATACAGTTATTCACTCGAGGCTGCCACCACTGGTCATGTAGTGTAATACACATTACCCAAGATATATTCTTTGCCAGAAGAACAAGCAGAATCAATGCACAATACATTGTGCTCATGAAAAATCCAGCCGATAAACTAACACCTCTTAACTTGGCGAAGCAAATGTACCCAGGAAAGGTAGACGGTTTCATGCAAGCTTTCAACCATGCTACCAGCAGACCACATGGCTACCTACTGATTGATCTTGATCAGGCAACACCGGAGGAATTCAGAATACGAACCAACATATTCCCAGATGAGCTGAATGGGGTTTATAGGCTGACATAAACATAAAAGGCATAAAGACGTAAACACATAAAAACCATATATATACTGCATATTGCCTTACATTATGGCCAAGAGATTCGAAAAGAACGCTGACTACTTGAGTGTCCTTTGCAAGTGTAGCCCAAGGCAACGCAAAGCTATACTCAAAACCGCACATAACCAACTAATTGGAACAATCTGTGACTGTGTGGAAAACGTACTTGCTGGAAAAGTACCGCTAACTGATAGCGAAAAAGGAAGACTGAAGAAGCACATAAACGTGCTAAGACGTGTACGTGAAAAGAAGAGTTTGGCCAGCAAACGAAAGGAAATTGTACAACACGGAGGATTTTTGCCCGCAGTATTGGCTCCTCTCATTGGTGTGGTTGGAGGTCTAATTAGTGATTTGATTTTAAGAAGATAATGGAATACTCGATACTGGTACGACCAGACTATTTTGAACAACATGAAGAAGTAGCTGCAAAACAGATAAAACAGGCATTGCAGCAAAAGGTGTCCGATGATGTTAAACTGGCTCTATACCGTCAAGAAAACTACCGTAATCGTCTCATTAAAGAGAAACCCAAAACCACGGTAACGGTTAAATCAGACCTGCCAGTACAGACTCACCAAGAAACTGCTCAGACTGATCACATTATTGTCAATAACTTACCAAGGGCGGTTCAAACTAAAGGACAGATGCTGATCCAACACCTGCAAAGCATTACAGGGTTCAGAGTAAACGATAAAGGGGAAATTGAATATAATGGTCAAGTTGCACCAGGATCACGCATTTTTGATCTTGTGCACGATTTTGTTCGTAAACGAAAGACGAAAACACCCCAACCAGGTGACGATTTATTCACCGAAGCTCTGCAAGATAGCAACGTACCGCGGGAATTTATAGGCAATTCTTGTCGCTGGATGGACATTGCAAAGCATAAAAAGCAAGTTGGTCGTGGTTCTAGTGTTTCAAAGGCCCTAAAACGACTAAAATGGAAGCGCTCTTAAATAAACTATACTACAATCCAGATAAAAGCAGTGCGTTCACAGGCTTGGTACCTTTATTTAGCGCGGCAAAACGCTTTATGCCAGAAATCTCCATCAAAGATTTTCAAAAATATCTCCAGAAACAATATACATATACAATGCACAAACCCATCAGGCGAAACTACCCAAGAAGACGCTATGTTGTTGTGGGCATAGATAAACTGTGGCAAGTTGATTTGGCTGACATGGTCCGAGTAGCTGAAGAAAATGACGGATACAAATACCTTCTTACATGCGTAGACGCATTCTCCAAATATGCCTGGGTAGTGCCAGTAAAGTCAAAATCGGGTAACGATGTGTCCACCGCCTTTCAAATCATATTGGAATGTGGTCGAAGACCGACAAACTTGCAGTCAGACAAGGGAAAGGAATTTCTCAACGCCACGTTTCAGAAATTGCTCAAGACTAACAAGATTCACTTTTACACCTGTAACAATCCCGACATTAAATGCAGTCTTGTAGAGCGATTTAACAGGACCATCAAAACGAAACTCTTCAAGTACTTTACTAAAAATAGAACGTACAGATACATTGATGTACTGCCCCAATTTGTAGCTGGTTATAATAATTCTAAACACCGAAGCATAAAAATGACCCCAAATATGGCTTCCGATCCGAAAAACCAAGAAAAAGTGACAATTAATCTGTACGGCACCCACCATCCTTTTCATTGTACTACTCCAAAACTTAGTGTAGGTGATATTGTAAGAATTAGTCGCTCGAAGGGTATCTTTGAAAAGGGGTATCTTCCAAATTGGTCTGAAGAGCTGTTCAAAATTACAAAGGTTTCACCGGAGAAACCACCCATGTACGACATTAGTGATTTGCAAGGGGAAGCTGTGGAGGGACGGTTTTACGAACAAGAACTCCAAGTTGTTACTGAACCACAAACTTACTGGGTGGAAAAAGTCATAAAAACAAGGGGAAGAGGTAAGCGAAAACAGTATTTTGTAAGGTGGCTAGGATACCCAGACAAATTTAACAGCTGGATTGACGAAAATGACGGATTTTTACCTTCATCTACCTAGCAATACCGAAGGCTTTAACACTCTCAGCAGCTTTCGCGTAAAGCTACCACACCGCATCGACTTGGATGGCCCATGGGAAGTAGCACTGGTAGAGTTTATTTATCCCGTGACATGGGCAAATCTAGGCAGAAAAGTAGACGCAATCACGAGTATTCATTTCTCTGATGACAGCTCAAAGGCAAAATCGCTACCCTCTCGGCACTACGAAACCGTACAAGACCTTTGTGAGGGTCTAAACAAGAGCATACAGTACATGAAAAATAAAACTGGAGAGGTAGCCGAAGTCAAATTCTACTTTGACAACGACCTGCACCGAGTGGTGTTTAAGGTCGTTGAAAACCCAGACAATCTTGAACATCCCAACTTCTTTAGTGTCAAGTTTAGCGAAAAGTTAGCCTACATGCTCGGATTTAGCGAACGGCTGCTAGATTCACAACCTCCAACAAAAGAAAGGGTAAATATAGACGACTGGGACGCGTTAACCTCGTCTGTAACTACACGTCTTGTAACTACACACAAAATTGTCGCCAACGGAGAGCCCGATATGAGGGCAGGATTTTACTCCATGTACGTTTACTGTGACATAGTTGCTCCACAAATTCTTGGTAATGTTACTTCCCCATTTCTTAGAGTTGTTCACGTTGAGGGTGAACATGGGGATATTGTCGATAAAATCTACAACAACCCTCACTACGTGCCTGTCCTAAAGAAGGAGTTTGACACCATCGAAATCAATATAAAGGACGACGTTGAACAACATGTAGGATTTAACTACGGAAAAGTGTTTGCAAAGCTACACTTTAGAAGACAACAGCTATGAGAACTCCATATTATCCCGAAAGCGTGGATACGTGGCACCACAGTTTGCTACAAACTGGAGGTGCTTACTACAGAGGAGTACCGTATCAAAGAGGAGCCGGATTTGGAAAAGTACTAGGTGGACTATTTAGAGCGATATAGCCTACAGTACGAAGCATTGGTGCAGAAGTGGGAAAAGAGGCACTTCGCACCGGTTCTGAAGTAGCCCGAGACTATTTGAACAGAGGAGAGGATATTAAGTCTTCTCTAAAGCGACACTCAAAGAGTGCACTTGGAAGAGCGTTGGAAAATGCCGGCAAAAATATGCAAGAAGGGCAAGGCATTGGAAGAAGAAAGCGTCCAAATAACATAAAAACTATAAGCGCAGGAAGCAAATGTAAACGCAGAAAACAACAAGACATATTTACCTACGGCTAAACGACTTGACGCGGAATCTAACCCCGGGTTCAAGAGTGAACTGGACCTATTTACGCTCCCACTGACCCAGGTGGCTGTGGAAAAGGGATATTGGTCTGAAAATTACCCTCAAAATCCTGTAACGAATTCTGGTCCTTACAGGATACTCGTGCCCAGGGATGTTTACATGCTTGATCTCAACATGCTAATGCAGCTGTAACTGCGGCAGCAGATGGGACTTACCCTGTTGCACCAATTAACTTAATTGGAAAGACCCTGTTTGAGCGACTTATTGTGAAACTGTCAGATAAGGAAATTTACAACTCTGGACCTCTTTACTCTTACCAGGCATATTTGGAGACACTGCTAAATTACGGATGGGATGCAAAGAACTCACATTTACAACTGGGCCTGTTTCACAAAGATGGTGATTTTAAGCTAGACTCCAAAGCTAGAAAACGAGCCAAACCGTTTATGGACAACAACACAGTTGAATTGCTGGCACCGTTACACTGCGACCTATTTAAACAAGAACGATACCTACTCAGTGACTGCGAACTAGCTCTAGAACTGCATCGCAACAGGGACAACTTTTGCTTAATGAGTAATGGAACAACCTACAAGATACTAATCGATGATATTAGATGGTACGTTTGGAAAGTTAAGCCGCAAGAATCTCTGTCGCTCGCTATGGAAAACATACTACAGGCGCCAAATACAGCAAAGTACTATATAAGAAGGATAAAAATGGCTACACGGCACATTGCAGCCGGGTCTCAGCATATAATTGAAAACTCAATTTACAGTGGCCAGTTGCCGAGAAGGGTAATAATTAGTCTGGTTGACGCTGAAGCATTTAATGGGGCCTTTACCAAGAACGCACTAAAATTTGAACACTGTAACGTCACAGAGATTGCGCTGAAATGTGGTGACGAGTACGTGCCAAAATACCCCCTGAAAATGGACTGGAAGGCGTATCAGTACAGCTTCCCCTTTATGTACCTCAACGAAAACTGTGACATGGCTAATCTTAACAAAGGGATGGATATTTCTTATTACGATTTTGCGAACGGATATACCCTGTTTACGTTTGACCTCACTGCCGACAATGTAGACACTGGTGCTATGGAACTGATTAGAGAAGGTGATTTAAGCCTTGCAATGACCCTCAAGGAAGCTTTGCCAGCTGCAGACTTCCCACAAGGAGTCGTTATAATCATATATGGAGAATTTGATAACCTCATTGCAATTGATGTCAACAGAACGCCATTTTTTGACTACGCGATATGAACAGTAACGAGATTGAGAAGACAATGAAAAGGTGCAAAGACTTCATTGGGGTATTCCCCAGTGATCAGTTGCCCGAAATCAAGTCCAAACCCGCCTGCTTCATAGCCAATACTGACCCATCTGATAAACCTGGTGAACATTGGGTTGCTCTGTACGTTAATGACAACGTAGAGTATTTTGACAGCTATGGACTACCACCGTGGCCTCAATTTGACAAGTACCGAATTAATAAGTACAACAACTACTGCCTCCAGAACTTTGATACTAACGTATGCGGAGAGTACTGCATTTACTTTTTACTCAAATACTGCCACGGACACAGCCTCGACTCTAATTGTGGACTTTCTCAGAAAGTGCGACAACGACAGGATCGTAAAGAAGTTTGTGGATAGAATATGACAAACAGCAGTAGGAGGACAGTGTTGCAAATGCAGATCGTCAACGTTGTGCTTACAGGGAAATTGGGAAAACAAATCGACTTGACTGAACTGGACGATGTTTACTATCAACCTAAACGATTTAGTGGAGCAATATTAGAGCTCTATGATAGATGCACCTGCCTCATATTCAAAAATGGATCGTTCAACTGTGTTGGGTCTACCTCAGTGGAAAGTGTAATAGAAAACGCGCACAAACTGGCAGAGCAGATGAAGACTTCATTGGAACATCATAGGATATGCAACATTGTATGCTCAAACAGATCCAATTCTTCGGTAAATCTGCGCTCACTTTATGAGTCCCTAAGACCTATGGGCTATGTAATGATGGATGACGAAATGTTTAGCGGAATGACCTGGAAACTGTATGGAGGTACAGTCAGACTGTTTCACAATGGGCGATACTTTATCACCGGAGTCAAAACTGAAGCTCAAGCACAGAAAATCGATGGCAGGGTGCAACAAATATGCAATATTAATAAAAGGAAAGACTGCAGTCCAACAACAACCACAACAACAACTACTAAACCGCAATGGAATACCTAACAAAACAAGATTACACCGTATCTACTGCCAATCTGAGATGCGTGGAAGCGGAGCTGACTACAGCGGAAGATGACGTATTGGAGGCCTACGACGTGAAGGACTTTATGCTACAAACGTTTCGTGACTGGATTGATGGCGACAGGATGTACCTACTCATAACAGACTGCTTTCACGTGGTCTTTAAAGGATGGGTCACAAAATCAACGATAACGGAAGTGTGCTCCTTCCCGCACAGACAAAAGCTAACCGTACTGGCCTTTCACCTTGGCTAAACAGCAGTGTAAAACCTCGAAAGAGGTTCCGCTTGATGCCATCTTGTGGCGGAAAGCTTTATTGAAAAACAACACACAACACAATACATAGTTTCTACATTATAGGGTAGTCATTCAGTCTGTCAATAACAATTGCCATATTTGTGATTCTTTCCACCACATATTTAGACCCAGGTCTTTGTTGTCTTTGTCTCTTAGCCCATTCCAAAATATCAGTCATGTCCAGTGTATCCATTAATTTACCAAATTCAGCTTTATTCCCAACAAGCCTTGGTCGATCAAAAATATTGGTGTTACCACTGGCATAGTAATAGGTTAGTTCATTTGTAAGGGCATTTCGTAGCACGTAAGCGAAATAGATGCTCCACTTGCCCACATGCGTTTGACGTTTGAAGATGTGTTCGCAGTAGCCCTTAATTTCCTCCAAGTTCATTGCTGTTAGTCGATAGTTGTGACGATCTTGATTTTTCGGTGGCTTGGTTATATGATGATGGGTTTGAATAAGTTGCCAGTACTCATGATATATGTTGTCCATTTCATCTCCCAGGATCACGGGAGTTTCTTCATCTTCTTGCAGATCATACATAATCTTATCATCGCTGGTTGGCTCTTTGCGTGGTGGTCCTTTCTTCGACCTCGTTTTTTCCTTCTGTTCATCGCTCGAAAATACGTTTACACTCCATACACTCAAACTTTGGACAGCTTTTCAGTTTCTCCAAATGCCGTTGAAGCGCATCCATTCTGTAGAACTTTACATAGCAGTGATCACATCTCGTGAAATTGGTCTAAAACAAAAAAATTGAATCAGGTGATCGCAAAAGAGGATTAAATTTGCAAACTGTTGTGATAAAAACTTTAACTGAAGGATACTTACCGTTAAATTGTTGCTGCCTCCGTCACAGATTTTGTTGTGTCGTTTGAGACTGTCCTTTCGACTGTAATGGTTCCCACACTTGATACAGTCAACAGGCTTCGCTTCGTGTACAGATATCTTGTGTCGTTTCAAGCTTTCTTTATGAGCAAACACTTTGTCACATAAGTCACATGTAAACATGTTGCTTCACTTCAGCCACCTCACTTTGTAGTGCAATTGCAAATAATACTACCACTTAAAAACTGGTTTTATCTAGTTTAAAATGATTACGCTATTTAGTTTAAAGTGATTACGCATAAGTTGCAATCATCAAAACCGGTTTTGTCTAGCTTTAAATGATTACGCTATTTAGTTTAAAGTGATTACACATAAGTTGCAATCATGGTGTTTTTCATGTCGTTATGCCCTGAGGCAGTGTACACAGTTTAGAGCGCGTATTGTCATTTTAACTTGTGCACTATTGTAATCAAGCTGCGATGAATTGTATTGGTTTTGCTACTACGACGTACGACGGTATTCATCATATGGGTGAAGTGCCCATGGAAACTACAGTGGCCGTTCGTTTCCCCTGTGGAAATGTTGCTCAACGGACATTTCACATTCGAGAGTTTTATAACATATCAAATCATCGATTGTTTGCTTAGCAAAGCAAAGCAAAGCAAACTAAATAGCTAAAACTTAAATTGCCAAAATTTCGATGCTCCAAACTAATTTGTCTACTAAACTACTTTTGTCTACTTTAGCGATTTGGCCGCTCGCAACTGCCTGCTGACAGAAGATTTGCGACTGAAAATCGCTGACTTTGGCCTAAGTCGGCTGGGCGAGGAATTCAAAATCGCCCAGGCCATAAAATTGCCGGTCAGATGGACAGCACCGGAGGTCTTCGCCATATCGACCTACTTTCTGGCCTCTGATGTTTGGAGCTTTGGAGTGCTGATGTGGGAGATTTTCACCAACGGTCAACAGCCCTATAAAGGAATGACAACGTCACAGATTGTCAGATTCATACGCGACGGTGTGCAGCAAGATTACTCAATACTAAGGAAGCATAATTGATACTAAGCTAAAAACTGCAGGCTAAGAGATAAGCGCTAAGAGTAGTCTTGAGTAGAGTAGAGTTCAAAATTGACTCTTTTAACGTACTTTGCTCTGCAATTCGTTTGAGACTTAATGCGGAAAGCTTAGTCAATTTTGGTAAAGCATAATTGCTACTAAACTAAGTTATTAAGAAACTGTGCGCTAAGTTAGCCTTGAGCCAATAGACTAATATTAAGAATTCTTTTACCCACTAATCACTAATTAGGAATACCGAAAGATTAACTAATTACTAACAGTAAATCATTAGTTTTTAATAACTCGAGCTTGCACACCCCTTCACCTTCAGCATATCATTTCTGTATCACTAGCGCACATTTTTTCTTATAGTGAGTTACACACCATGCAATCTCTACAATCTAACGAGTGGAATGCATATTTTTTGCACTGTGCAAGGAATTTGTGAGGATTACTGCCCTAAGCAACAGTGACAGAACGGTTTTCGACGTTTCCAATTATTTTCCGAGGCACATTTCATCAGAGAAACTCACAGGGTCAGGGTTCTACTTTGCAAATTTCCACAGTATTTCCACGAGCGAACAATTAAGCAAATGACTTGTCAGAAGCCATTAGTTTCGGTGTTGCATTTGCTATTTTCTGACACGCCATTACCTCGAGCTATACTCTTCTAATTATATCTAATTGTGCTAAATTGTGCTTAGGTTTATTAGTCTGTTGAGTCAGTGTTCATCTTTTAGGTAAACGGCTGTCTTTGGAGCCCGAGCTGAAAGTCCCTCAAGAAATGCAGCAACTGATGCAGGAGTGTTGGACTTTTAAGCACACCAGTCGACCCTCATTTGCCTACGTTCGTCGTAGAATAGAACAGTATTTGGACAAAGTCGTGTTGAACTCTCTGAAAGTGAAGGCTACTTCAACTGCTAAAGAAGTGGATGCTATTGACAATAAAAACAGTTAATGTGTTTAGGCTTACTTTGGTGGCAATGAGTTAACGTAGGTATTTGTACGTTCTATTTGGTATTCCAGCAACAGTAGGAACAGTTAACCCGGACTACCGCAGCGTAGTTTTGGCTTAGCTTCTGCTGTTTAGCATAACAAGATTTGGAGTTCATTTTAAGCTTAGTTGCCCTAAAATGGAAATTTCTCATTGTTGATTTTCAACCCGGCTGGCAGCCGACAAGGGTTGGCAAGCGAAAGGGATGGGTCCATAGGCTTGCACAGTATTAGTTTCTGTTTCAGCGCAGAATTTGTTGTTAGGATGCGTGCTAGTAGTGATTAGAGGCTTGTTGGTCATAAAAATGCATAACATAGATTTATTAGGTAATGTTGACTATGCTTACGTGCTCAAAGTAAGAACAGTATGAAGATTGTAAATTTGGGTATTTGTTGCCATGTTTGCGACAGCAGTGGGTGCTGCAAAAACCGGACAGCGGTTGTATTGTTTACTGTGTGTCGAAGCAAGCTAAGGTTAGGCTTATTGTAATACTGTGTCTGAAAGGCTTAAGGTGCATTCGTAGTTCCTGTCGCAAGCAGACGCGCGTAGACGGGGGGACCGTTTCGTGTGACACTGTATGATTTGCACACTACCGCCTTTCGTCTTTTCCCCCCTTTGAATCTGAGACTTCTTTGAACCTGAGACTATCTCTTTTCGCTCATGATGTACTTTCTACTCTTTTATTCTTCTGTATTTCAGTATTCTATTCTTCATCTCCCTGGGTATCCTCCTTTGTCATACAAAATACAATCTGTACGCAGAGAAAACTTCTAAGACTGAAATCGGACGACTGAAGAGAGATGAGGGACACGGAGATACTATTTTATTCGTCCATTTAGGGACGTTTGCTTACACTTCTCTATTTTACTCTAGGTCACTGTTGAGCAACTCAATACTAGTAAATAGTCAATCTAATTATTTAGGTCTAGGTACCATTTCCATCTAAACCTAAATTAATCAAGGTCCACATGATTTACTTCCAAAATATACATGCCTACTGCAAAACAACAAAACAATGCAGTGAGACATAATCTAAACACAGTTCGATTTAAGTAATACGTAGATTCGTTGATGGTTTCGTTCGCTTTTCAAGTACTGACACAAATAAAGAAAAAAAAAACGACACAAAATAGTTCATTGTTGTGAACACGCGATTTCGTTTGGCAAATAGAGATTTCGTTTGGCAAATGAAATCTGATTTCTGTCTTCATTCGCCAAATATGACCTCACTCCGATTCAGTAGACACCAGGAGCCCTAAAAGCGGAAAAAGTATCGGTACAAAGGAATGGTTCGCAAAACAAAAAGCTTGTGCTAAATCTCTGCGATGACTGAAGTTTGTCTCATTCTATATTGTTTTTCCTGTCCTTTTTTCGCTTCTGCCGAAGTTAACTTATTTTCAATTCTGAATGCGGAAAAGGCATAGCTATACGGAGAAAAGATTAAGTTATCAGGCAAAAATGATACATCTATCTCTTCCCCCCCCCTTGGCACATCGCATATGCATAGAATCTACGACACACGTACAAGGGAGTAGCTATGCGAAAGACGAGTGTATATGGGACTGCAAAGCCCCTAGAAAGTGTAAAAGAATCAGTACAAAACAACGGCCCCTAAAACAATTGATCTACCCCCCTAAGCCACATATTCGTGAATTGCACAACGCACAGAGAAAGGGCTTAGCTACAATGAAGACGAATCTGCATATAGCTTGTGACAGTAGAAGTTTTATGCATATGCATGATTTACAACATAATAGTGAGACAGGCTTGGTAGAAAACTCATTCGTTGCAGTAAGCGTAAACTAATTTGCATAAACTGTGTATATTTTCTCTTTTCTCCACTGGGTGATTTCTGCCATTTTCGCCATTTGTGTGTGTGTGCGTGTGTACGCCACGAGGTGTATGTTTAGAAAAGTGTCCAAATTTTATGGCGAAGCTCGCCATTTTCGCCATTTTCTCTGATGAAATTTTCATGCAAATCAGTACTTATAAAGGAGAAAGGGTTAACAAAATGTTCCTTGATTACAATGGTACTCATCAATACACTAGAAAGATTAGACCAGAAAATCAATAATCTTAGGTTGCGTATGTTGATATGTTAATTACATCCGTGGCTTTATATTACAAACCTCAAATTCAAATTTTGTCGTAAACTGAGGAGAGAGATCATGCTTGCATTGACAGGATCTCTCATCCTTCCTTCACTGATAGTAGCTGAGTTGAGTGCACTATCGCTCCAACTAAGTACTCTATAAGAATAATACAATAATAGAAGGAGTGGTGAATTCTAGGTGCGGAGAAGTCTGGCAAAAGCGTAGGTTGCATATAAAGCAAAGAGAATGGAAAAAAGAGGGGCAGGAAACGAAAATCTAGCCACTCACGAAAATTGAGGTTCATCCTCCGCGCTTTCCTTTTCTTGGTCATCCGCACCGCATACACTATAATTAATAATATTTAAAATCAGATTAGTAACAGGTCCCAATCTATGTAAGACGCATAGGGCGAAGAAACAATTTATGAGAAATGTTTGTTTACGCAAACACTGAGGAAATGTAATTTCTAAAAAGGAATTGGTAAAGTCGTTTTCCGCAAAATTACCATTGCTACGACGGCAGTCCTTCTCGCCCCCCCCCTCTCGCCACACCTGCAGTTAATCAAAAGGGAAGGGCGGCGGCAAAAGAACACCAATATGGCGACATAGGCGCTTATCCGATAACAAAAAGTTGCTTCCTCGCGCTATCTAATAGGAAAAATATGTCATAGAGACTACCATAGACACTGCCAGATTGTAACATATAAATTAACACTAGAGAGTTTCAGATGGAATTGTACTTACTCCTGTTGCATAGCTAGCGCAGAGTCATCTGCAGAAAGCGCACCGGATTCAGTAGCAGCCCTTTGGTCGGCTTTCTTTGCATCAGCCGGAATTTCTACCAGTTTTCTGCAAAAAACGTATCAAAGACAGTTAGCCTAAATAAAATTTCTAGAGACTGAATACAAAAAAAAGCGTAGAAAAATATTTTCCCTGTTGAATGAATATGGAAGGGGATAGTAGAGAGATAGATGAATCAGATGAAAACTGACAACTGTATTGGTGATTATAAAATTGCAGTGGAAAATAGAAGTTAAAACAAAGAGTAAAAATCTATAGGCTATAAAACTAGGCTAAAAAACAGAAAGAGAACTAACCGCGGACGAACAACAAGATGAGGCCGTTCAGCACGCGCTACGGGTCGAGAGGAAGGCCCCGGTTGACAGTTCTTAGCAGCGGCGTCATCACTGCTGCTGCTACTGGGAATTACAAGACGACGTCTGCCAACTTGTTGCAAGCGCCGTTTCCTGAAAACCAGAAATAGATTATTATATTTTTTATCTGTAGCGTGTCGTCTTTTTCTGTACTAGTGTTAACATATAATAGTATCACCGAAACACATATTTAAACTGGAGGAGGGACAACCAGTGGCGTATTATCAAATGGAAGTAAACTACTAATTCATCTCACCTCTTTTTATTCGGCTCGCCAGTTTTGTGCCGACCAGTCTTCGGCTGAGACAGTTCCTCCTCAGACGAACTCGTTTTCAATACTCCACGCCCATGCTTCGAGGGCGTAAGTCTGTAAAGTAGTTATACATCGCTTAACTACGAACATGAATCAGTGATAGAACGGGGGGGGCTATGGGAAAACCGACGACTTATACGTCTGTGAAATTTCGGACGGTTTCATATAAATGTGAACCCCAAATCATTCCTTCTGCGGTAGATTCACGTAGCACGAATTTCAAATTTACGAAAATTACAGCAAATTGACTCAAAAAATAGGCTCGTTCCGTCGCTACAATCACTAAATAAAATCATAACAGTACAGACGCTCCCGGTTCGTCTTTTCATTAGTGATGCATTGCATATACCTCCTACGAATGACTATTCTGAATTCGAGAGCTAGTTCTACACTGTAGAAAAGAGGTTTTGTTTTCTCACTTCCATAGGGCAACCGCGTAGTGTTTCTCAGGAAAAAAAGAAAATAAAAAGGAATTTTAGAATGGAAAAGTGAAAAAAAGGATTTGGCTGAGAAAAATATTGAAAGTAAAACCAATTTTCTGACATAAATTAACAATATTGGTGAGTAAAAAATTAACTGTTTGCAGAATACCTAGGTAAAGTTAGAGGAGATTACATTTAGATCAACTAACCTGCGACTAGACCCTCCTGAGTCCATCCGTGTCGCAGGATTAGACGCTGCCGGAAGCTGCTGTTCAGATGGAATCTGACCATCAGGCAAGGAGGTGCGTACAGAGCTGCAAAAAATGCAAGGGTTAGGAGTTATAATGATTCAGTAACTATTAATAAGGATTGTAAGCACTCGACCGCTTCACATAAAACGTGCATAAATGAACAAAATGAAAAAAAGCGGTCACAAACTCATCAACGGACTCGTTTATCCCTTGGTTATAGTATTAATAATGGTGATTCTTCCGTATACGCACACCTGTGACTAAAATTCGCAAAACTTAAGCGATTGAGCTCAAATTTGGTATGGGTGCATATTAACACCTTTTTCTAATCGACCTGTCACAAAAATTTAAAAATTTAAAAAATTTAAATTTTTAAGTTTTTTAAGGGGGGACCAAGTGGTGACAAAGATTTTTTGTCTCCAATTTCGGTGAAAAGTTACTCATAGGGGTTTTCAGGGTCGCTGAACAGGAATATAAAAACCTTTTTTTCGATCCAGCTTTTCGTTAGGTCAGTATAAGCTAAAGATTTAAGCTTAAGTATTAAGCTGATTTCTAGCTAAGGAAAGGCTGGATCGAAAACGGTTTTCAGATTCGTGTTCAGTGACTCTGAAAACCTTAAATGTTTGTCAAAGATCGATCAGAAATGTGATAATATACAGCCATACCAAGTTTGAGCTCAATCCGTTAAGTTTTGCGAGTTTTAGACACAGGTCTGCGTATACGGAAGAATCACCTTAATAACTAAATAGCTTTAAGTTAAAAGTAGCGCTCATAGTCCGTATAATCTGTAAATAAAATCATGAACGAAAGTTTTCCTAAGTTACACTTAATTGTTTGACTTCCCTTTCAGATTGTATTCACATAACAGTGGAGGAAAACTGTCACTAGGAAATAGGGCTAACGAATTTTGTAGGGTAAAACTACAGAATACAATCAATTTCGCTCACAAAGAAACTAGAAAATAAAACGAATCTTTAGACATAATTTGAAAGGATTAGTCAGCAAAAATTTAGATTTTTGGACTTTAAACCGAAAGGTAGTGATTGTAGCATCACATTCGTTTTTAAGCAAGCAGAAATTAAGCAGTATGCGGTTTAAAATGCAAATACAGATAGGTTGAACTTAATGCGCCCCCCCTTACTTTCTGCGATAACACCTAAGAATAAGATAAAAACTTGACTTTGAAAGCGGAGATCAAATCCGTAACTGTCAAAACAGCGGCGGCGGGGGTCAGTGTTTTTTTTCTGGAAAAACAGGAAATAAAAAAGGAGCTTTATACGCGAAAACAATGTAATAAAAGGAATTTGCGCGATAAAAAATAGAAAATAAAAAATTTGAGATATAGATTAAAACGTCCCCGCCCTGTTTTGGTGTTTTGGTTCATCGAAATGTCTCGCGCAGGGGAAATACTGTAAACGCATTTCAAAAGATGTAATTTCAGCAAAATTTACAATTAATGTAATCTGAATTGCATACTCATGTTCTCAGGACTGTACGTATATTTGTACGTGATACAGAAATACAAAGAAAAGTGAACTAACCTCCGACTAGAACCTCCAGACTGCAGCCCTGTGTCACGGTTAGATGGAGCCGGAACCTCCTGTTGGGATACACTCTCAGCATCAGACACAGAATCACTTAGAAACCTGGAATAAGTATGAATGAATGTATGCGCTGACGCCGTTGATAAAAAGCCATGTATACCAGACGTCAAACTCAAAACGTGTCGCGATCGAGAGACATGAAAAAGAAAGGAGAAATGGCCAGACGTGTAGGTGGCAATATACTTAGTGGAAGACGAAGAACGATAAACGGGAAAGCTTATTGCGTATGATGAATCAAAAATCATAAATAAGGACTGTAAACACGCAAACGCTTCACTGGAAATGTAGCGGAAAGAACAAAATAGAATTTATACTCATACAGCAGGACCGTTTTGAGAAATCGACACTAAAAGAAATTTTGGATACGCTTTTGTCCACATGTGCCGCCTGACTAAGACTCGTAAACTCACAGAAATAAATTGGCAGTATTAGTATTTCTGCTCCCAGGACTGCCTTTCTCTCACCTTTATTGTATGCGGTTCCTTTGATGACAACTATCAGTGGCGCGCTAATAAAAATCTATTTTTGTCTCCCCTACTGTTATCCGAGAAGACAATTGGCAAGAAAATTTCAATCTAAGTACCGCTCTTTTATTGAAATATAGAAAGCAGTCATGGGATTTGTAAGAGAATCTTTTAAAATAAATTCTCCGCTTTAAATGAATCAAACTGAGAGAGGTTTTACAATTGTAAACGGACGCAACATAAAAGAACGAACGGGGACAAAGTAAGTAAAGGAGATAGTCCTTACCCAGATTTCTCGTTCTGTTTCCCCGCCATAGTCCTTTGGAACAAATAGAGATACAGAAAACCAGAACCGAATAAAAAATGGTAATACCAAACTGTAAACAATAACCTGCAAACAAATTAATATAGATGTATTTTTGAAGTGTAGCTTCCAACAGTTAAAGTCTAAATAATTAAACTTAGATACAATGAGAAAACCAGAAGCATTATATTACAATGTAAAATACATACACACTAATAGATAATGAAGATTCTTGAACTGATAGCAGTGACTTAACACTCTAACATTTCACTGTGAACTAAAGTCCACATAGAAAGTGCAAACAAGATGTAAGAATCACACTAACACAAATTAAAACATAAAAGGAAGGTGTCGACCTGTCAATCAAACATGATACTTCCAGACCAAATGAGGCTAAACCTGTTTTGGATATCTTAGCACATAAGGATAGGCTCATCTTTTCCTCCATTGTCTGTGTGCAAATTCTAATTAAACTATACAGTTTGCACAATTTGTAAGGCAGTATTACAGAGGCAGGAAAGCAATCAAAACCTAAAATAATGTTGCCACCGTTACTGAAATTTGAAAATGCAAATTAATGGCCCGTTGGATTCTCCAAGTAAAATTACACATAAATTTCTAAGTCTGAAAGGAATAAGGAGGACAAGAGAAGCGGCTCATGTTGCAAAACTAAAATTAGAACCAACTCAACCGTATAATAATTGTTTGCAACTGTCTTTTACACTAGTTTTACCCTTTTTTTTCCACACGATGCCTCCTTGACATGTCAAAGAAATTTATAGCTTTTCCGCTCAACAAAACCATTCAGTAAACGCAGTAATTCAAACGAAGTTTTATTACGCCCTGTTAACGGTAGCTTGCTATTACAAAAGTAATGACACAATAGAGAATGGAAAACGCTGTTGACTCGTTCCCTAATTGAAATTTCAAAAGCTACACCGCATTAGATGTGATTGTCCGATAAGAGGTTGAGAAAAATTTTGTTATATTCACCATACACAATAGCCTAGTCCAACCAGTCGTAGTATTCCATCCTCAACGTCGGAATCGTACCAAGCTGTCCCTGTGAAAAACAGTAATGATCATAGAGAGAGAGGGAGTGTAGCCAAGGAAAAACTTTGGAAAACGCAGGAAAAGCTCCCCCATTTTCTAATTTTTCTTTCCGATCTCTCCACCACAAACTTCAATTGAACGTTGCACTAGTTATGTAACTTCTAATAAGCAGTGCTAACTATTATTTCGGACTGTGTTCTGTATGTGCACCCTTCAGCCAGCCATGCGGATCTAAAACAAAAAAAAAGAGGCCTGTGGGCCTCCCACCGCTTGCCCCGCCCCCCGCGTCCCCGTGGCTGTTTCGGGAAATTTACTAACTGTAGAATTCTACACACGACGCAAGGGAAAACATACGCTATTTTTACTATGTAGTTATAGGCCTGCTTTTTACACGCCGGGACGAAAGGTTTCTCGAGACGGATCAGACAGACCGACAAAAAATTTTCGCGGCCGGGCCGCGCTGTGAAAATTCAAGCCATCCAGGCCTCTGGTACCTATCTACGTAGCGGTATAACTTTTCTTTTGTGGTTATATGTGCTAGCTAGCTAAGTACAAATTCAAATTGTACTCCTTCACACTATTATATGGTCCCTACACTAGACAAAGTGCATATTTCATACAACAGCAGATGCACTCTGTTACCAAGGCTACGCAAATTAGCATACGCTCAAAAGTCAGTGACAGACACTGCAGCTATCTTATACACCTATTATTCCTGTATAGGTGTATTTACATACACGTTTAATACTGGGAACTGCTGCATATCTGTAATCATACTCTCAAGAAAGTAGCTCCAGTTATCTTAATTTGCATAGTTCAAACAGCACACAAGACAAAAACGACCGCTTATATCACTTCTATGCCCTATTTCGCGTGAATTTATTTAGAACTCTTTTTAGCACAACCCGTTTACTGAAGACAGTCTTCTTTACTTCTTCTGCATACGGATACATTACACAACGTAGATTGCAAGAAATAAACAAAAAAATGAAAGTATCAGTAGGAAAAACAAGTAACATTTATATTTCATTAAAAGTACAAGTGGAGAAAAAACAAGTAACATATCTATGTCATGGATTTCGGGGGCCTAGTCAGACTGATTCCCAGTCCTGGACGACGATCTTGTTACGCGTGGTCTAGAACCTGCGACCGGTGTTCGTTTAGTCTTTTTACGCGGTATCGGCTCGCCCCAAGTATGCGGTTTTTGCCCAGTTGCTAAAATTGTCGGATGTGCGCACCTTTTGTCCACCCTATCATCCCTATAACGTACAGATAGCGGAGACGACGCCACAGTTGACACATGTCCAGCTCCTTGTCCACTGCCTGTGCCGTTTCCTCCAGATGCTTCAGAGGAGGCGGCGTTTTGTCTCTCACCAACACGAGGAGGGGTTAGCTGCAGCCAACCGGGGGCAGAGGGCTCGTCGTAGACCTCATACCTGCAGTTGTTTGGTGACCCAGCTGCGTTCTCGGAGGAGCGCTCTCCACGTGCAGTTTCTCTGGCAGTGTTAGCGCCGCCAACGCCAGTTTCAGTAACCGTACCCTCTACAGGATTTTGTATCGGTTCGTTGAGCGATGTGCTATCAGTGTCCACGCTACCGTTCTCATTCTCCCTTTCATCAACGACGCGAGGAGGGGTCACCTCCAACCAAGCGGGAACATGAGGGTCGTCGTAAATACTGTACCCACAGGTGACTGGCGAAGAAGGAACGTAGTCTGACGCAGCACGATTCGGGGCAGTGGGCGGTTGATTGGTTTTGTCCTTTCGTCTAGTATCACAGGACGCAGTTTCGAAGGGGCTTTCTGCGCTAACATTGGATGCTGTTTCGACTCCTGCACTACTGGCGCTAGTATCTTCAGCTGCGACGCGAGGAACAAAGTCAGTGGAAGACGGAGGCACTTGGGGCGAAGTTTCCTCATCACAACTACTGTCCTCACACGTGTCTGTCATCGCTGTTCCCTCCTGGCAGGGGGCGGCGGCCCCGGGCGGATTCTGCTCCTGCGGAATGTATGGCATGAGATTTATGTCTTCCCTGCCACCCAAGCTGTCTGGACTGCGCAAAATCGATTCTGAGCTCGATACATCAGACGCCTGAGATTGTGGCCGTTGGAGCAGTTGCCACTGTACGATTTCGTACTCGCTTTCCGCCACGGGGGAGGCTGATCTAACGCGAATGTCAGAGATTCTGAGTACAGCTATCATGTATGGGGATCCCATTTGAGACACTGTGATGCTTGGAACGTGTACTTCAGTGCCCCAGAGGGGATTCTGAGGCCTCTCGTCACCCTGCTGATATGGCAACGAACTTGGGAGGGAGCGAAATTTTCTGTACGATTCAGGAGACATCGGGAGCAGACGTAGGAGTTCCGTATCGACATCTTCTAATGGTTTCTTCCAAAAAACCATTTTCTGCCGGTGGTTCCGGAATGGGACCAGGAAAGGACAAATTTTCAGTATATCATCAAGCTATAATAAAAAATATCAACATTTTTGTAACGATTTTGTCCATTATGAAAGAACGTTGTTACAAATTCTTCACATATAGCCACACTTGCGGAAAAGTACCTAGAAAAGCGCATGGCTACGTGTACGATGAGTGGCAGTTTCTGCGCAATGCTGATTTGAATACAGTTGATGCAAGTCTATATTTTGAAGCATACGCGGAGTACTGTTCCAATGACGGGGGGGGCGGCGGGGTGTGGCTCGTCGGACGGATATCCGCCATCACTGCACTATTGTGCCTTCATAGTCTCCGTGTAAACTGAGTGTAGTCTGTCAAAACGGAAGAGGTATTGTCAGGGAGACTCGAATTTCCCCAGACCTCAGAGAAGCATTTAGAAAGTGTCACGGCTATGTGTAGGGTTAGTGAAACTTTTTGCGCAATCCTGAATTGAATAAAGTTTACCCGCATGTGTGTCGCGCAATCCTGAATTGAATGAAGTCTACCCGCATGTGTGTTTCGAAGCAACTACAGTATAGTGTGTTCAAAGTGCTACCTTGTCCTTCAATCTCGCCCTTGCTCCAGAGTGGAACGCCATGCGTACAGTGTTAGCGACAAGGTAAGGGCCCGGCGTAGTGGCGGCCTTGAGATGAGCCTGTTGTACAATGGAACATGCCATCGTGTCATCGTCGCCGCCGAGCGGTTCAGGAGGCGGATTTGCAGCAATGGAAATCTAGAAACATAACAAGCACGATCAAACGCAGATTGGCACCCCTTTTTTTTCTGCGCTTCAGCTGTCCGCAAACTAAATATAATAAGGATAATGTTTTACTTGGACGACACAAAAAGAAAGTATTTATCAACTGTAAAAACAAAAAACTGGATAAAAAGTTTACGGAAAGAACTACGATCGTGTTCTCAGTTAGCACATAAAAAATAAGCATTCATTGGAAAAGAAAACGAAAACCAGGATAGGCACTTACTCCACGTATGGCCTTCTTTGACTCATCTGACTGCATTACCACTCCAAATCCTTGGTCAAGGTCACTTTTCGACAATCGGAACGTTAACGGACCAGCAGCGTCACCACGATGCATATAGTGAATCATATACTTCAAATTGTGGAACCCCACTGCAGCTCGTAGAGCCAAAACCATCAACTTGGGATTTGTCGAAAAGAGTACCCCTCTCTCGAGATCGTGATTCATTGCAGGAACATTCCTGTCCCAAAATTCACGCAAGAGCGTCTCGGCCTCTTCTGTTAGAGTATAAGTCAGCGCTCCTCGTCTAAAAAAAGGCAGCATAAAGATATAAATTACGTTTGCTTGTGTTCACATCTTTCGGGGTAGATTTTTAAGGTAAAAATTTTGGCTGAACGATTTGTGTAATGCAGGTTTTGGCAGTCTGAAATATTTAATGCATAGGCGGAGAATAATAATTCGTGGTACACATTTGTTCAATGTTTTACAGTCTCTGATCATTGAAGTATCCTACGGGCGAGCGGAAAGGTGCAAAATTTGAAATTTAAGACAATTTCTATTTCATTTAAACTCTTTGTCGTTACCTGTTTGAACAAGTGGTCCAAGCTTTGCTGAAAGCTTGTGCTAATGTCCGTTTGGAGAAGTGTTTGTTGAGAGCACGCCCAGCCTCCTTAGATTGTTCGCTAGTGTAGAAACGCACAGTAGAAGGGAAGATGATTACTCTATAATACAAGAGAGTAGAAAAAAGATCAAAGGCTTTAATGAAACTACCTGCTAAGATGTTTCCGGAACGATATGTCAGAACCACCAACACCTTTCACAGTGCTTTAAACTATAATATAATGTTACGCAGTACTAACTCTAAAGCATTCTAAGAGAACACCCCTAGCATTACGCCGTTACTTATGCGTGGTATTTCTCTGTTGTTTTCAGAAGAAGCTTAACATCATGCAGTTTACGAAAAAAAATAAACGCCTTGTGTAGTACTAAGCTGCTTATGCAGTACTAACCTGTCCCACAAACCATCACTATTGATTGCTATCTGATAAAACTTCAGCATAGTCCTGTGTCCCATGCCAGCCAAAACGTGGATTGGAGCCTCCACTGGCGTTTGAAATTCACTGTTCTTGTACGCAATGCTGCTACAGAATTGAGACCAACGGCAGTTGAACCATGCCAAAGTGTCACTGGTGGAACCTAGACCACTTTTTCCGAGGCTGTTAATTGTCGTTTGGAATTCATCACTGGTGATAACTATTGTTGGATCATGGCCGAGGTCGATCAACTAAAAAAATACTGTGCTATACTCAGTTAAACTATTCCATTTATTCCTACACTATGAATTTTCGGTATCAACAGTCGCGAACTATTGAGAGCGGAGATAAAGAAACGCTGCAGCATGGTGCTAACCATTTGGACATTGAAGTCAGCAAAGGCAAAGGCGTATCCTGCTAGCGCACAATTTCCCCCCCTTGTTTTGGTTAGCCGATATTCATTTGAAACCACATTAAGCGGGAAAGAGATAGGTTAATCTCACCAAATCAGATTGAAAAATTTTGGCTCAAATAATCTGAATCGTTTTTCCGAATTTTTTGACGGAAAAATGGTTAAGCATCAGAAAATTGTTCACTGTAAAAAATGATCTATTATAAAAATAATACAACAGTAGAATAAACGAATAGCGAACAGGGTATTAGTTATGTTATTTTTCTCTCGTCACACTTACTTCTCTTTGGTGTTTGTCGAACCCTTGAACTGAGCCTACACCAAAACACTTCAAATTGTAAAGAGTTTCTCCGATAGCATCTGTTATAATGTCCTTGAAGAACAAGGTCATAGCAGGTGTTTTGCCAGTGCCAGGTCTCCCAGTGATGAAAATCATTGTTGCTATACTCTCTGTTGCCAAATCCTCTGTGCCGAACATTTTCCGTTCAATTTTTGCTTCTAAAAGATTAAAAATTTTAAAAATTTAAAACGTAGGGTAGCAAAAATAATTTTTTATGTGGACCCAATAAAACCTTTAGTAAAAACTTAGACAACTTTTGTCTTCTCATCTGATATCTGTATAAAAACCGTTCCAGAAATATATGACAAAATGACAAAGACCTAGTGCAAAAGTTTAACATTTTCTTGGTATCATAAAGTAATTACCTTGAGCGGCAAAAATACCAAGTTGCAGCAGAACTCCCAATATGTGGGAGGATGATAAACCATAGCATACAGCAGAGGACGCTATGAATGAAGTAAGCACTTCATCTTTTAGAATATGTTGCAAGTTGTAAGGTATCTTTCTCAATTGTGAACATATCTGCTCTACCTCTTCTACATCTAGACTATCAATACTGACTGGCGCAGGCACTCTACGCGCAGGCTCCATCCCGCGCTCCTTAAAAGGAAAAAGAATCGTGAAACAATGAAGACCAGCACAGTTTGTCCACGTCTGCTACATAACAAAGTTTAAGTAGCGAAGGCGTCATTGGAAATGGGAAAAGGTGTTTGACGATGCGAAAAGGTGATAACAAGATTTTTTTACGTACCCCGAGCATGTCTTACCAATATATATGTATATTGTTGCCATATTTCCGGACCGCGTTCTTTCTGAATCAGAGTTTTAATTTAGGACTTTAAAAATTGTCAATGAATTTCTGATAGCGTACTATTTGCATTTTCTAAGTTGTAACACATCCAACCTCAACTTTCAGGTAAACTTTAAAAATGCAAGCCCTGCTCCTAATAATATGCCCGCAAAAATGCCAGCTTCCACCAGTACGCTACGATGGTATAAATGAAGCAAACACTTCATAATTTGGGAACATGTTACAAGTTGTAACGTATTTTTGTTAATTTCTGAACATATCTGTTGTGTCTCTTCTGTATCTAGACTATCAATACTCACTGGAGCAGACTCTCTATGCGAAGGCTGGATGGCTCGTTGCTTTAAAAACTACCGTGAAACAATCAAGACGGCTGCTGTGTTGCACATTTGCTACATAACAAAGTTTAAGTAGCGAAAGCGCCACGAAAAATGACACAGCTACGCCGCTCCTATTTTACTTTTTTACTTCTGTTAAGCTAGCACTCCTTTCTCACACGATCCTTTTTTTCAGGTGGAAAGGATGTTTGAAAACACCACAAGCGTATGACCTCTCACCACGTTTATATTTCTGAGATGCAAAAGCACACGTGGTGATATTATTTTACCACGTAAAGGTACCAATAGTGTTTTACAACAGCCAGGAAGCCGGCGACCGGAGGCGGCCCGCCGACGTTTTTGAGTCTGCGGCAGTGCCCCGTCTGAAATGCCTGGCTGTCTGGCCAGCGGAACGTTGAATGAGAACTTTTTTTTTCAAATATATAAAGTTAAAACGAATTTGATTGCCCTTTTAATGGATAATAAAAATACTTTGCCACTGTTCAGGCCAGATTGCCTTCAAACCGTGAAGAATATACCTCGCTACTCCGCGGGCAGGCCCCCCGCCCCCCTCGCCCGTCATCGACCGGCAGCCACTCGGTTTCTTTTTTTGGCGGCGGGCGGGCGTGCAGTTGAACGCGGTCCTTTTAAAGCACTGCATCTGTAGTGGTTGGTCACACGTCGAATTTGAAAGTCGACGCCGATATGCAATTGTTGATCACACTGTATGAAAATGTGAAAATTAAACTTGTTTCAAACAACACAAATTTTACGTTGCTGTAAAGCTATTCAGCCACTCCAAATGGACTGAAAATTATGGGACGTGCGATGCGAATATATAAGTGCAACTAGTAGAAAAATCAGCCGACCACTCCTAAGCTAGTTTTTGCATACATTGGACAAACCGTAAGAATGGTACTTCGTACACTTTATAGCGAGAACTGTCTGCTCACTCTAGCAGTCTTTGTTGGCTAACCGTTCATTTTTTACGTGTAGAGTTTGTTTGGGACAGCATAAGCGTAAACCGTTTGATGAATTTGCTCACTATAAGAAATAGAACGTGCCATGCCAAATTTTTTTATCAGGTAAGTTGAAAGAAGTTTCCTTCTAAAAAAAAACAATCACAAATGCAAGGTTTTTGCCGCTGGTGCTAGTTTGACGACAACTCATGCAAAAAAGAGGGCACTCTGGAGGCTAGATGCGATGTAGGCATATAATCTAGTCCCGTTGGTGACTACTATAACGTTAAGCGAATAAAACAGTTTTTTGTGACATCTTGTCCAACTTGTCAGATCGGCTAAAACGGACGGAACAAGTATACGGCTGCCCTATTCCTACCAAGCTGCAGACATAGAAATATGAGAAATTTCGCAAATAATTCCGCAAAAGTACCAGTCCCCTCTCTCTTGTGCTGCGGATTCCACTTCACAAAAGACGGATTCGGTTGGTCTGACAATTAAACACCTTAGGATGCTAATATAACTGTGCAATTATTGGAAACATTCAGTAAGTCAATCAAATGTATTTATTTAAAAAGAAAATAACAAAACACCAAAAAACAGTTTTTACTATAAATTCATACTAATATTTCTAGTACAAACAAACGGCGGAGTACGTCTGAAGCAATACTAACATACAGACTTCGTATACAGTACCATGGACATATATATATATATATATATGTTCTAATTAGAAACGGTACTAGTACTAGGTAGCGGGCGAAGGTATCTTCAGCCAAGCCTTTTTCTCCCCCCCCCCCTCGTTCCCCTTTCCATCCCGTGTTTTTCTTTTTTTTCCTTCCGTTTTTTTCGAATAACTTTTATATTTGAGAAAACACTATTTCGAGCGATTTCTTTTAACTGAACTACACCAAATCACTGTTAACTTTTTCGTTCTACTCCGCGCCGCCCCCTCCTTTTTTGTCTTTTCTTTGCCGAGTCCCTGGACTGACGAAAAACTAACAAACACTTTACATTAAAAACAGACAGACATGCCACTTAAACACTCACATTATTCAGACAAAGTGACAATACTAGTAGAACGCAAGACTTCGATATTCTGTTCCTGCAGCTAACGACCAACATATCGTAAATATATATTCTAACCCCTAAGGAAACTAGCAGTAGGAAGGCGACGGGCGTATCTCTCCTGACAAATTGAGGGCAAAGTGCATAGACACTGCGTAATAGCTAACTTTTTTGTTCTCCTATTCCCTCGCCCACCTTTTCTCAGCTCCCCCCTCCACCTGGAGTGATGGAAAACTAACACAAACTCCAGATTTAAAACACAGAGAGACGGCAGACAAAAATTATACTCTTCAGACAACCTGTCAACACTGCTGAGATACAGAAGTTGTATATTCTCCTTCTTGAGGTAACAACAAAAAACTATGGTATATATATGTTCTAAGCAGTAACAGAACTTGCACTATAAAGGGGACGGTAATATCACCCGTAACAAACTAAATAGGGGAAGTAGGTAGAGACTGTGTAAACAGTTCTGGAATAGAGGGGTTCGATATTCTGCCACCAATACATGAGTCTCCATCTGATTTTTCTTTCGACTTTTCCTCAAACAACTTTTATATTTAAAAAATCTTATTCCAACTCATTTCTTCAAACTGAAGTACACCAAAGGATACCCAACTTTTTCGTTCTCCTATTCCCTCACCCAGTTTTTCTCGGCTCGCCCCCCCACCTGGAGTAATGGAAAATTAATACAAACTTCACATTTAAAACAAACAGACACCGCAGACAAAAGATTATACTATTCAGAGAAGCTGCTAAGACTGTTGACATACAGGAGTTCTATATTGTCGTTCTCTAGGTAAGGACAAAGGTATCGCATGTAAATGTGTTCTAAGCAGTATATAACTGAAGTTGCATTATAAGTGGGGGGGTGTGTGTTTTTACAATTGCTTTTTCGAATCTTTTCCTCCCCTGTCCTCTTTTTTTCCTCTCTTGGTCACACCCCCCGCGTTCATCGAAGACTAAAACAAACGTTATATTTAAGACAGCTTAACATGGCAAAAAGTAAAAAAAAGGCCAGACTGTTTAAACAAACTGGCAACAGTTCTGGAATACAGGGCTTCGATATTCTGCTCCTCCAGCTAAGCAACAAGTATTTACCAAGTTCCTGATTGTGATTCTCACGTCCGCGTCTTCGCGAAAACGAGCGACAACTCCTCCGCAAGCCAGTAGTAGGCGTTGAGAGTTGTAGGAAGCAGCAACAGCGCGCAAATCAAGTGTTCGGAGCGTCCCTTGACGGGTGCGTAAAACAAGTAGCAGTAGCATGTATTCGAGGAAGCTCCATTTGCTGTAGTTCAGAGGCATGATGCCGATCGTTCCAAAAATAGACAAACGCGTTCCCAATCGAGTAGACGCCAGATTGGCATCTCGCATTGCGGTCAAAACAGGTTTCGGTCTGCTTGTGGCGCGCCGCCCTTCGGGATTTTGACATCCCCAACAAGAACACCTAACACAGCCAACTCCAGCTTTAAGACAAGGGCATTTCGTAGAGTAGGCTGCGGAAAAACCACTTTTCCTGGAACAATTGGCACCGTATCGTCTGCAATGGCAAGGGTTCCCGGGAGGGGCAGGCGGACGGTTAAGCGGGATTGTTTTTACCAGCTTAGAATACAGAACTGTATGAATCCTGCTAGGGAGTGACATCCACATCCAGAGGAAGATGTTTTGGCTGTGTTTCCATGCTACGACGAAACAACCTCCGTCGCGGCATAGGTACCCCAGAGATGCTGGTGGGAGAACCAGGTTAGGGATAAGGGGGATGTCAGACACAACAATCACCTGAATCTCGAAGAAATCAGCTAGTATTTGGGCACCTCCATAATGGTTTGGCCACTCTAGTATGTTCTTGTCGGAAAAGCTGGATATCTGAGTTTCAGACCAATTGTAGCCCAAGTACCTGTTCCAGTTTTCGTTATCCCAAAGAAAAGCACGCACCTGGTTCGTCAACTGGTCGGGGGTGAATTGAGGCTGTCTGCGCCCCCGGAATCGTGACATATTATGGATTTTGGCCGCGAAATCATTGGCGGTAACAGCAGTACAAAAGCCTGTAAACAGGGCCCCCATGTCACAACGTGGCCTTCAGGGATCGCAGTTTCTAGCTGCCCCCACAACACGTTCTGGTTGGAAGCCTGCGCTGAAGGATCGTTCGCAAGGTCTAGCGTTACTGAAACATCTTCCAGCGACGCAAGTAGACTCAGACCAGCTAATCTATCCTTCTCTAGGGCTGGTGTGAGAAGGAGCTTGTTCCAGTAGTTCCTTTTCAGGACAGAATATTCCGCGACTGTCATTTCAGGACTGGTGTTCAACGCTTCCAGAGTCCTGGTGGTGATAGCTCTGTCGTCGATAGGCACATCTTTTTGTGTACAGAATTGATGTTTCGTCTTGTTCCAACGGTCACGCACTAATGTGAGAACAGCTACAAGAATATCCATACCAACCTCTGCACCAATACAAACGCATGTCGTTTTGAGATGACGATGGAAGTTTTCGTTGCGGTTGGTGCCCACACCGACCGGGATGTAGCTACAAAAAAAAGCAAACATTGAGATATGACTAAATATACAATTTGCAATTTTTCGTTTTGACAAAGTGACAAGTGACAGGACAAACGGAAAAAAACTATAAATCTCGTTTTGAAAAATTTCATTAATTTTTAACAAAAATTCGGGAATTCAAGATTGTGGCTTTATTTTTGAAATTGCAGAAATTTTCCAGTAAAAAGGGGGATGCTTTGTTGCGATAAAAAAATTTTAAGCTGGTAAGCGGGGTCCTTTATACTGCAAAACGAACTATTCTACCAGACGGGAAAAGAGACACCTTTGACTGCGCCCTTCCCTTCTATGACAACATTTTAAATGCGCGATAAGAATGACCTACTGCATATTAAATGTATCGAAAGCTACCCACACGAATTGCGGTATTTTCTAACACTTTTCGTTAGTCTCCGAAGGTTTGGGGAAAATACGAAATAACATTGCTCACCACTGCAATATTAGAGATGCTATACCCCCCACCAATGATCCTACGATAAATTGACAGTGGTCTCGTGGGCTTCAAGTTCAACAGGCCTAAAAATCTTTTAAAATAGAATAATCATTATTCACAATTTTAGAATAAATATATTAACACATGTAATATTAATAAATACAGAAATAGCACCTTAGACATCCTTTTCTAATATGAACAGCAATTTTGTCACAGATAGAATCAAAACGGCTATTAACAACGAATTCAACCGGGCCGCCAGGAGGGCCGTAGGTTTTGGTCTTCCAATGTTTCCGGAATGCTTCGAAATTCAATAGTATCTCATCAGGCCCAGGCGTCGGGGCACGTCTACGTCGCCCCCAGTCCCCCGGTTGGCGGAAAACTTTTCTGATAGCCAAAAGATATTCCCCATATAGGGAATGAGTCTTCGAGATAGCCTTTAACAAACGTTGAGTGATGTGAAAAAGATCTTGACACCCGCGGATCTGGTCTCCTAAAATGCCCTTCAGTTTTGCCTCCACCTGGCAGCAACTGTCGGTTACAGCGAACAATACCACAGCCCCGAGTCTAGCCAACTCTCTAGCAGCAGAATCTATACAGTCGCTAATTTCTTCATATTTTGTCGATCTGCATAGTTTAAGGCCTACGACAACTCCAAATCCGTCGAGAATCGTAGCCAATGCATAATATGTCCTGTTCCAGAGACCATTTTCAGTCAGCCCTACAGAGCGAACGAACTTGAACGTATGGTCAATAGATATGTAGTAGTACTCGCCAGTAAAACGGAGGCAGTAGGAACACTCGGTCACCGGCGCCCACTTATCATAATTAAGCCTGTAGTCCTGCAATATCCACCGCCGCAGGTACGTACGGCTAGGCAAATGCTTGGCCTTATAACCGTTACGTTCATATGTCTCAGCGATGCAGCTGATTATTTCGCTGAGGTTTTTCTTTCTGCCGAACTCAGTCCTTAAGTATTGTATGAAGGGAATGGTTAGCCCAGAACGGTGCAGCGGGATGATCGGCACTTCACGCTGCCGTGAAACTTGGAGACAAATGTTAACGTTTGTCGACTGGAAATCATGACTGCGAGCTGAAGGGCAATTACAGATATATTTTCGCCTATCCTTACGGTCGCCCCATCTCCCAGAGACCAGTGGGAAATTATGTTCTGGACACAGCACTTGTCCCTCGAATCCCTGCATCGGATCCCATACCATGCACCGGACCCGTTTTCCTGCGAGAAGGTACGTCTCGACGCGCCCTGGCTCTAGTCTATGGAGCGATTGCCGGTTTAGAAGAGACCAATTTATGCCAGTGCGTCTGTCAACAGGCATTTTAGTCTAGAGTATGGACGCAAGAGGGGACCGAGAGACAAGCGCGGTGCAAAAGACGGGAGATAGGAGCGTTAAACCGGCGGCGGAGTCCAATGGAGAATCTGAAACAGTAAGTTAAGATCTGTTAAAGTATGCAAAATAAAAACTAGTAAGTAATGTACGGTCTAACAAACTATAATATAGTAGGACCAAAAAATGTGTGTACAAACTTCGAGCGTTTATACCAGGTTAACCTTTGAAGTAAATCCCAAATATGTATGTATTTTTATAATCTTCAGGAACTCTAGATTTCGAAAATCCGGAAATTTCTCCGCATATTGTGGGGTATGGGAGAAAATTTTTAAAATCCGGAAAATTCGGTTTTCTCGAATTCCGGGAAATGTGTGCATTTTCAAGAGTTCATTCTATTACAAAAGTTGTTCAAACTTGTTCGGTAGTCACACGAAATAAAAAGAGAGAGGCTACTGAATCTACCAAATAACATACTAGCCATGTTAGATGACGAAAAAAAAACAAGGCATACACAGGTTGTCTGGGGCGAACCCGTCCGCGCCCCCCCCCGTCCGCTTGAAGCACTATGGAAAAGCACCGAGTGCGATAATACTAGAAAAATTTGCTGAAGCTAGTGTTTTTTTTCTAAATGCATGTTAAACATACGATTGAAACGTTTCACAACCTCATAGCAATAGTCTAGAAACACCTGCATTTTATTAAGTGAATTTTAGCTGCAGAGGTTCGTATATTTCATTGCTGCTGCAAGAAGTACTGCCCGATTAAGTACTGTAAAAAAGTTTACATGTTTCCGCTTTTCCGCTCCCCCAGGGGGCCCCCCCAGCGCAGCTATTTAGATTTGCATTTGCATTGATTTCTTCTAAAATTAATCCTACTGAATAAAAAGAATAGAAGAAGTTTTGGATTTAGCAAATCAAAAATAATTTTTACAGCGCCAAAATGTATATCTAGAGTAAATTTATTGTAATAAAACACGGGACCTTTTGCACGAGAACAGGGAGACTGGACCAGCCCTCCCAGTCCCGCCCGATACTAACAGCCTCTGACGCTGCGCCGTCCACCGCGACATCGGCCACTACAAATCTGTTGTCTCCAGGCGAATACGTTTTTATAACAGCTTATCTTATCTCTATTTTAAAGTTCTAACTACCACACACTGCGAACTCTGCTGGGTACCCTTTTTTTTCGCAAAGGAAGTGGTGCCACAATAAAGAATATGTGTAATACTATGCACTTCGCGCATTTAAGCGCTGCTATTTTCATTTGCATTTACATTGATTTCTTCTAAAATTAATCCTACTGAATAAAATTAATAGGCGAAGTTTTGGATTTAGCAAATTAAAAATAATTTTTGCAGCGCCAAAATGTATATCTAGAATAAATTTATTGTAATAAAACACGGGAGCTTTGGCACGAGAATAGGGGGGCTGGACCAGTGCTCCCACTCCCGCCCGATACTAACAGCCTCCGATGGTGCGCCGTCCATCGCGTCATCGGCCACTACAAATGTGTTTATCTTATCTAAACAGCTTATCTTATCTCTACTTTAAAATTCTAACTAGCACACACTGCGAACTCTCCTGGGTACCCTTTTTTCCACAAAGGGAGTCGTGCCACAATAAAGAATATGTGTAATATTATGCACTTCGCGCATTTAAAATAGTATCGCTAATATAAACAATGGTAGAAATTCTTATTATTCAAGACGAACCTTGTTGACACTGTAAGTCTACTAGATGTGAATCGTCGGGTCTAAGGAGAACTACGGGACACATTTTTTCCCGCCGATGATCTTGAAGGGGGCAGAGGGGCCGAGGAAATCGTTGATCGTTCGCACCCTTTCGTTACGACAACTGTTGCCGTGGCAACGCCACTGATAACATAGGGTATCTTTGTCAAGCGTCAAATAGGAATGGTTCGACTTATGGTAGCGTTTCAGAAAAGGACACCATCGGTAGTTTCGTATAGAAACTATAACAATACGTTCCAGGCCCCTTACAGATCTTATCTCAAATCCCGGGAAAATGTAAGGAGCGTCCCTTCTGATTCGGGTTAAGTGATCTTGAGACACTCCATCGGATACAGTTATCTGAGCAGCGAGCTGACCTTCGACTGGACGAATTATTTCAGATCGCGTTCTGATATAGCGCGATTTTTGTTGTCCTCGCCCCGCCCTCCTCTGCTGCTGTGGTCGCCAGACTTCGCCGTTGGCACACCTGCAGTCGTAAACTCCTACAAAGCTTCTGAGAAGAGCTTCGTCCAGAGGATTCGGATTTGGAGACTCAAAAATCAGAGGACGCCTTTGCCCCTGCTTCGAAGAAAACGCAATACGAAAATTCTGGTTCACGGAATACACCGATGGATCCCAGATGCGAAGATGTTCACTTACACTCCCCTGTATATCTCGCAAAAATGTTGCGACAGCGTACGAATTTGGAAACATTAGGGGACCGGTGTCTATAGCATGAAAACTATTTTTCGTGCCCTTGTTTGCAGACAGGAGGAGAAAGGAAATGTCCGTGTGAGCACAACCGAGCTCTTGTGAAATAACCCAGGCCATATGGAGTTTGAAGGCTTTAACTAAACGAGCAAAGGACACTTTGTCTTCGGCATCTTCTGTAGTCTTGTCAAAATCAAAATAAAGTTTACATCTTCTACTTATGGGAAGGATCTCATAAAAGCACCGTTTCTGCGGCTGTAATCGGAGATACACATGTATAAAATGTTTAACGTCAGATATCAAATAGAAGCGCGCCCCACGACTACCATACTCGTATGAGAGGATGATGACAGAACAAGGATGATTGGAATTTTCATAAGCACGCAAAGCATCAAACAGTTTCGAAAATATAGTGATCCGTTTCTCAGCAGGACACCCGCACGACAACCTGACCTCGAAATCAAAGTCTTGCAAGTATGTATCCATCAGTAATAAAGTCAGACGGCCCCAACCTGTGCCTCTAAGTGTATGCACACTAGTAAAACTGAAATAAAGAAATAATATCTTTTCACTATGCGAGTAGTACTAGAAAAGATACTCTTCTAATCATTATAAGAACAAGAATACCTGGAACGGCATGAAAAAGGAAGGAAGTGAGAAAAACAAAACGTCTTTTCTAGGCTGTAGAACTAGCTCTCGAATGCAGAATAGTCTATCGCAGGAGGGGGAAGCATCAGTAATGAAAAGTCGCCCCGCGTGGCGTCTGTGCGTTCACTGTTCCATAGATTAGTAAAAAGTAAGATAATTAATACTTTTTCTCTCTGTAATTACTAGTAGAAAACACACTTCTAGTATTTTTAAAAACCACTGCGAATCAAATAAAGCGGAGGTTGCATTTTAGATTTTCGGGAAATCTTTTCGCCAGATCAAAGTTGACGAGGGCGGTAAACCGTGTAGAATTCTTCCAAAATTTAAACAAATGAACACTAAAGCTAATGCTGCTGTGCCACCAAAGGGGACATAAGTTTTTCAAAATGAAAATTTCACTGCTATTCTAACTCGAAATTAGAAAATGGTTCAAGTCTGAAAGAACGAAATTTTTTCAAAAACAAATTTCGCAAAAGAAAATACTCTTGTTAAAAATGCTATGTGTACTCGCTGAAGTTCTACCATTCAGTTTTCGTATTATCTTATAGTACAATATATTTCGTGTTTAATCATCACTCTACCCCCTAGAATCGTCTTGCTTGCCTAATTTAATAACCAACTAAAACTAAAATTATTTGTCTACGTAACTAGCACGAATGGGCACAAAAAACGCAGAAAAACATTAGTACACTGAACAACATCATCAGTTTAGACTGTAGAACTAGCTCTCGAATGCAGAATAGTCTATCGCAGGAGGGATACGCATCAGTAATGAAAAGTCGACCCGCGTGGCGTCTGTGCGTTCACTGTTCCATAGAGTAGTAAAAAGTAAGATAATTAATACTTTTTCTCTCTGTAATTACTAGTAGAAAACACACTTCTAGTATTTTTAAAAACCACTGCGAATCAAATAAAGCGGAGGTTGCATTTTAGATTTTCGGAAAATCTTTCTCGCCAGATCAAAGTTGACGAGGGCGGTAAACCACGTGGAATTCTTCCAAAATTTAAACAAATGAACACTAAAGCTAATGCTACTGTGCCACCAAAGGGGACATAAGTTTTTCAAAATGAAAATTTCACTGCTATTCTAACTCGAAATTAGAAAATGGTTCAAGTCTGAAAGAACCAAATTTTTTCAAAAACAAATTTCGCAAAAGAAAATACTCTTGTTAAAAATGCTACGTGTACTTGCTGAAGTTCTACCATTCAGTTTTCGTATTATCTTATAGTACAATATATTTCGTGTTTAATCATCACTCTACCCCCTAGAATCGTCTTGCTTGCCTAATTTAATAACCAACTAAAACTAAAATTATTTGTCTACGTAACTAGCACGAATGGGCACAAAAAACGCACAAAACATTAGTACACTGAACAACATCATCATTTTACTTTGTTAATCGTCATACGGTGACAGAAATGTCAACAACAAAAATTCCACAACAATAATGAGTACATTTCCTTTCTTTTATTGATTAGTTGTCCAAACCACAAACGTAAAAAGAAAGCAGTTAAATTTTAAACATCAGGCAGAAAAACGTCCTCCTGTGTTATTAAAGTATTCCAGACGGAGGCAAAGAACTCTGTTGGAAAACTGATAACTGAATCCGTTGACATGTCCTGGAGTGGGTAGGACAGAGTGTATCTAACGTCACGTTCACTCAGTAGATATGGGCGCGCTGTCGCAGCTCGGCAGAACGTGATGTAATCATCATCCTCATTTTCTCCAGTGTCACACTCTTTGAAAAATTGAACCAGATATTTCTGCTGCCGCGGCATATAGCACTTGACTGCTGCCAGCCAACCTCCTTGTGCGGATACGTGCCGAAGAAAGGTTGTCAAAACAACTGTTCCTGCAGGGAGGATTGCAGTTAGGGAGTGAGAATATATCTTCTCTCCGGAGGGTGCTTCCAAGACTGCCCCCCCCCCGGGCACTGGCCACTGGAAAAGGGATAGAATACAGAGAAGAGTTCTGCTCGACGAACTGCTCGAACGTTGGGACCGCCCTGCCCTTCTGGATATCCCGTATACGGCGGACCCCCTCTTTGGACAACACTAAAAAATACAATACAAAAACGGTTACTTACCACCTCCTTTTGTGTTTCTGCCACATTTTTACAAAAAGAAGGCACGATAACAAAAGTAATAAATCCTACCGGCATCAACGGGTTGTCCCAACCATTTTCCTCTTATCTAAAGGGCGAAAACTCAGTTTTGGTACATTTTCAGAACTTGGTTCTATTGCAAACTTCTAGCTACTCGTTGAGCGTTTTGAAATGAGTACCATATCGACTACTTTTGAGACAATAAAAATTCTGATTTTTCCGAGAATTTCCACATTTCCATTTTCGATTTCAGTTTCGAAATCAGCATGGTGGAATCACCCTATGACCAACTTTTGAGAAAAATCTGAGACAAAAATTTTTTACGTTCCCCTTGGTTGCCCCTTACCATTTTTAAAAATTCCGGGAGCCGCCGTTCCCGGAATCGAGGGGGGCGTATTGGGTACCCGCACTTCCGGTACCACTTCCCCCCCCCCCAAGTTGTACTGATAATCGGTTCAGACAATGTCGAGAAAAAGGGGGAGACGGTTGTCTTTTTTTTTAAATAAAATGCGATAACCCAATAATTATACCTAAAGAGAAGAACAAACGAGCACTATTTTCATGCCCTTTTTCGTCCACCTCGCTCCACTGGCCGATTATAATCAATCGCAGATAGTTTAGACGAAGAAGTAACGTCGCACTTACCCAAATGCCACAAACCAGCGACAGCGGCGGAGTATTGGAATAGTTCCAAATCGAAACCACTGCTACGAGCGGCATCTACTAGAAGTAGTGTATCCCTCCTTCGCCTATGTCACCCATGTCAACATCTGACGCATAAGAATCGCCTAACATACTGTTTTCTTTATTGTAATGCCCTTCTAATTGTGAAGTCTGTTTTCTGAAAAATTAACAAGCAATCTATACTTTATCGGTTATAAAAAACTCTAAAGTACCCACTGATTACCGTTTTTACCACAGCTCCCTACAGGTCTGTGATGTTGCCAAACAACGGGCAGACTATTGTACATATCCTGTATTGTAGGCTGTACTGCAAGACTACGTTGGCAAAAAGTTAGTCTATATTAATTTACTTTTCCGTTGGAGGCCCTCCGTTGTTTTCGCCAAATCGCTTTTGCGGACCATTACTAGCGCCGGATCAACAGAACCATAGTAGTAGAAAGAATGCATGGGAATCAGTCCAAAGTCGGTTCGCAAAGGTATCCTTCCGTTACGTCTGATATATCCTAGAAAGTGAGGGAGTTTATGTAGTAAACAGACTGTTAGTAAAACATTTAAATTAACAAAAAAAGATCAAGCAGCAAACGTTAATCATCTAAGATGATATTGGTTCAACATCAATAACACTGTTTTTAATTAACTATAGTAGCACACTAACCCATTACTACAATTTTCTAGGCTTCTCTATTTTAATTCTGCCATTCTTATGTTGGGTAGACTGGGAAGAGGTAGAGATTTCCCATACAAAAAAAGGATTATTTTTAATACCCCTGACAATGCGTTTTGCACATAGAAGCTTGTGCAGACTTGTTGACAGTGCATTGTTTGTCCGCCGGTTGTTTCGAATCGTTGACTTCACCGATTTACTGTGAACGCAAGGGGACATCTTCACTAATATATTATCACTAGAATTAAAGTAAATGACAAAAAAGGGGGCGAAAACAGGATATCAAAAAGAAAATGGAAACATGGCGTGGAACACCTTTATGGAAAATAGTGAACTAAACAAAATTAGTCATTTCTACAAAGATTATCCTCAGCGGTACTAAGTAATATGTGCAAGCCGGGCCTAAAAAAATCCGGCCCGTGCTCATCTCTACCGGCTAGTATCCGTTGGTGGTACTAAGAACCTCAGCGGCCTTTCGACATAGTAAGCACCTAACGGTGTTGTACAGTTGTGATGTGGACCACATTGCGGCTTGCGGAGCCAATTCTTTTTCCGTGAAGCAGTGACACTTGTAAGCAGCAAAGTGCTTAAAAAAACGGTACGCAACGCTGTCATATCTAAATAGGTCATTCTCGTCGGAGCTGACTCGTCGGAAAGTAGGGAGCTTTGGCACTAGTCTGCTAGTAGAGGTGAGCATTTCGGTCCATCGGGGGCGGGTCGGGCCGACATGCATTTGTTAGTGGGCCGGGCCGGGCCCCGCCGAAAAAATTTTACAAGTGCGGGCCGAAACGCACCGGATCGACTATAGAAAATGTTCTAAAATCGCTAAAATTAGCTAAATGTCTACTCATTCTGCCTATTTTACAGCAAAATTTAACATTTCATAGCACAATTTAGCGTTTCCTTATTGCACATGAGGCTTTCAAATAATATTGTTAGTAAAATTTTTGGAGATTTTCTTTTGGCGGGCCCGGCGGGGCCGAATCTGGGAGCGGACCGGGCCGGGCCGGGACCGAAAATTTTTGCCTGCGGGCCGGGCCGGGCCGACCAAGGTTTTGGAGGGGGGGGGGCACCGGGCCGGGCCCAAAAAAAATCCGGCCCGTGGTCATCTCTACCGCCTAGTTGTTGTTGTTGTTGTTGTGGCGCCATATGCCCGTCCGAGCTTAGCGCAGCGGGCCCAGGGGACGCGCCATGGTCCCAGGGGGGGGGGGGGGGGGGTGGTGGTTCCAAAGTGGCAGGCATAGGTGTCGGTTAGTGGTTATCTACCGCCTAGTATCCGTTGATGGTACTAAGAACCTCAGCGGCCTTTCCACATAGTAAGCACCTAACGGTGTTGTACAGTTGTGACGTGTACCGCGTCAGCACAACGGATCAGAGACTCGATCCGGAGACCTCTTCGAATTAGATCGGATAAGTAAAGATCCACGAATCGAGGACCCGGATGGGAAAGGGATGGTATCGCATCTAGAAATAAGTTTAGCAGATCGGATCGCTTTATTTTTTTACTCGTAATCTGATCCGTTCCACATCACTAGTGTACAATGTCACATGTCAAAATGTCAGCTCAGTTTCGCCGGAGGTTAAACAGTCCCGGCTAGTATCCTTTGGTGCTACTAAGAACCTCAGTGGTCTTTCGACATAGTAAGCACTTAAAGTAGTGATATGGATCGGATGGGCAGAATTGATTAGAGATACGATCCCGAGACCTGATTGAATCGCATCGGATAGCTTCCTTGACGGAAATGGGAATAGAAGCATGCACAGTGTACTGTGTTAAAAGCGGTACGTTATCTGTTTTAATCTCGCTTTTCCCGGGCAAAAATCTGACGTCACTCCACTATTCTGGGTTCATAGTAGCCACCTAAAGCGAGTGTAAGGGGGTAAATTAACCCATGATCACATTATTTAAAGGAGATTGCTAGTAATACAACTACTGCCCATTTCTAGTTGTTTGATTGATAAAACAAGTTGTAAACGTTAAAAGGTTTAATACAGTAAAAGCGAACATTTGAACACATTTCAAAGCGAATAACAATGGTTGACACATGGGACATGAACACTAGTTAACAGTATTACTATTAATAAAGTTCCTAGCACGAAAAGTCGTAGAACCAACTATTGGAAGGTTTTACCTGTAGAGCTAACCAAACGTGAAACAACTAGGCGTGTTTAAAACTGAACGTAGCTGGGAAAATGACAGAAGAAAGAAATAAATGTACTAGCGAAAAAGAAAAAAGAAAAGGAATGTGCTTTGCAGAAAATGGTGTATAAAAACTTTTGTTTTTTTAGAAATCTTAAGCTCTAAAAGGCGTAAAAAGCAAAAGGAACCCTCGATAACTACACATGTAAAAACAGAAACTAAACCAATCACTCTACAAAGTTAGATGAAAGCTTCTTAAAAGACTGAAGAACTGCATATACCTTACTATTGACAACGAGCGCAGAGACATACTCCAAAAAGTAAACAAGCTAAGTTGAAGTAAGTTGCAACGAAACACCATAAAAAACACAATCTCCAAGTGAAAACTTTCACTACTGTCTCCAATTAGCTAGAACAAATGAAAACAAATGACATATATACACAACGACAAAACTCTAAAAAAACGCGACCACACGAAAGTTTTTATAGCATTTTTTACATCCTCCGTTTGACAATACACAGTACAAAGATAAAGGTAAACCCATTAAAAGAGTAGATCTTACTTAGCACGCATAAAAAAAGCTGGGGGCATGGGCTTTTTTTGTCGATCACTTTTAGTATCTACTACAGCTTACTGGGGTTATTTGTGCAACTTAGAAGTTTTGCGAGTTCAAAGCTGAACAATTATATCATACTTTTATTTAAAGACAAATTCAGTGCAAAAAATGAACTTTCACAGAAAATATTATTAATTTCTAGTTGAACGCAGAAGGTGCAAAAAAATCTTATCAATGAATCACGGCCTAGTTTGGCACAGGTGTGCTTATATAAAAGTAGGCATTATGTGTTAGAAATACGCAAAGAAGTCGACTATAGTATGGCAGAAACCATAGAGCTCTGCAAGTCTGAATATTTTTCTCACACAAAATGAACAAAGTACAACATTAAAATTGCTAAAAGTAACAAAACCAACACAATGTGTTTAAAACAGAACTCTGCAACATAAACCACTATATCTATACACGTGCCCGTCCACATAAAACAGTGAATATGGTGGCTTACTAGTTTAACCTAGGCGGAAGGCCACCGCTTCCCTTTCTAACACGACAACAAACGTCACATTATACCAGTTTAATAAAGGAACCACCCCCTCTTGTTACCATTTCTATAGGGTACGCTAAATCAGATAAAAACGTTTAGACAAATATTTTCCTACCGTTCCGTAGAACCTCTCAAAACTGTGACCACCTGCACACTAGAAGCCAGTTTATATGAACGCAGGCTCTACATCATAGTAATACGTAAACAAAAAATACGAACGTACGTAAACCAGAGCCAATAAAACGTGAAAACATAACATAGTTATGACATAACAGTGTTCCACAAATCTGCGTATAAATCTGCATCCAGACGAACACACATATGAACCCCTTTCCGAACTTCATTAACTGACAAGGTACACTTCACAGCAGCTAGGGCGACAGAAGACAGAGGTGTTGTCAGTTTACGTTTGAAAATTATATCATCACTACCGTCATCTACATCTTCATCCGCCGCCTCTTCCTGGTAGTACTGGACGTGGCATGCCCCCGTCGCCCCTTGGTAGCATCTGACATAGGCTAGCCAGTTTCCACTGGGATCACCCGACTCCGATATGCTGATAGCTACGATCGTCCCTTTCTTCAACTTGCCCCCACTGTACTTCTTGTGTAGACGCTCGACTTCATCAGTAGGCTCCTTGTCCGTCCCATCGCCCTCCGGCCCGTGATTTGTTGACGTAGTAGTTGCGTCGCTATCTGTTCCTAGAAATACGATTATAGTTCAATAGTAGAAATTCTAGATTTGTTTTTTCTTCACCAGTTGCATACAGTGTCATATGTCGCACTGAATTTTAAAAAGACTGATTTACTCTGAAATGACCGTTTTTGTCTCGAAAACTAGTTTTTTGCTTACAGTTACACAGTTAAGCATTAGACACAGTTCAAAATGTTCAAAGAGGAAAATGTTCAGTTTCCAGCGCTGTTTCTAGGCATGCGAGAACAGAAGCCGTACCTTTTTTGCCTACTCACTGGTAGTTAAATCGCGAAAAAGTAAAAGTGTTGTTATGTTTTGGCGTAAGAATACGACCTTCGTCCCAAAATATTAAAGACCACATGACGTAGGGTATTTCATAAATTTTGAAAAAAAACATCATTTTCGTATTTTTTTTCTATCGTACGGGTATCCAAGAATCAATACAGAAAATCAGGTAAAGTCAATATAGCACAAAGAAAACACGTACGGGAAAGTTTTACACAGAAATGTAATGTATCTACCTCCGGTTTTTTGATCAGAATGTTCCGGAGAAAGACCGGCAGGATTTTTTGGCAACGCAGATGGAGGCACGATGGCAGAGGTAGGCGGCGTGGTAGATGGCGGGGCTAGGGGCACCGAGATATTTTCACTTCCTTCCAGGCCTGGCGGGCCAGGGCTCAAAACAGGCGGGGGTTCAGCCAGCACAGCAGAGATCCTGTTTTTCTCTAGCGGTGTGATCGTGGGCTCCGTCCCCTTTCCACCTGGCAAAAGATGTGAAGGCAATTTCACTGAGAGAGGCTGAATACGAAAGATACTTTTCTGAGAGTGGGAAGGCACAGTTATGGTAGTCGTAGTTTCCGTTCCGTTCGGAGGCATTCTGACGGATGTAGACGAGGGCCCCCCCACATGTCCCGCTGATGCATCCACCTCTCTTTTCACAACCGATAGATCCGCCTTCGCTGAAATTAAAAGTATACTTGGATACTGTTCTATTGCGCAGCTACCACCAGCAAAAATATACTATTCATACAATGTTAAAACGTCACAAGCAGACCCTACAGGTTTTTAGTCCCAATTCCACCCGCAGCCTGTAATTTGAGCTGAAACGTAGCTAACATTATATATCGAACAACCGAGAGATAACAAAAAAACGAAAAATAGTTTCGCACCTTTTTTAGCGTATATTATTGACAGCGCTACTGTGATCGATAGGATAAGATTTCAAACTTACTAGTTTCGCCATTGCGTTCATCTCCGTTTCTGCGCTTATTGTAGAGGCGATATAAATCGAACGAGTCTTGCGCAATTCCACTGTTATCAACGACAATAGAGGCTGAAGGCACAGGACACGGCTCCGTCTTGATAGGTTTGTAACCTATAGCAATTAGTATGGCATAAAATAAAAAAGATTTTTATTTGGAGTTAGTCTGAACAACAAGTGAAGATATTTGCTATACAATAACGAGCGGAGCACAACGATAACACCTCCTCTTTGCACATCAAAAACTGCCTTACTGCAGGGAACATAAAGGTTTGTCGTACTATTTTATTTCTGTACAAGTGCTCTAAAAGTTTATTTAACATTTACCCGAGTCAGGCGCAGGGAACATGTCGCGTTCCAGGCTGTCAGTGGCTGTCTCCACCGGCGAATCTGGCTCAAGGAGCTGCTCTGTCATGGAAACTTCCTGCACAGCGTCACTGATTCGTGCTTTAGGACGATTCGTACGAATCACTGGAAAGAGACATAAATCGACACAATATCTAGGTTGCCTGCGTGTATTTACTTATTATTGCTGTTACAAATCTGTCATCCTGTTTGCTTTCACTTTTATAGTAGATAGGTAATAAACACGCTATCGCTATGCTACAAACTTGCAGACAAGGAATGAAAATTTTAAAATCTTCTATGCGATGTTTAGACTCGTAGTCTAATAGACAAAAAATAGTAAATGTGTAGCATTTAGGATTTGAGTTATCTCAATTAGAACACGTTGCAGGCTAACATATTAAAAATTAGCCTTTGGCCAATGGTCGGCTTACATTGTTCCCCGAGGTCTGAGAACTGATCATCGGCGGCTTGCATGTCGGCGTTCACTTGTAGCTCTTCTGAATCGCAAGCGGGTCCCTTCTCCAGTGGATCTGGCTCAAGCTGCTGTTCTTCCATGGAAAGTTCCTGCACAACGCTACTAGTTCGTCGTTGAGAATGATCGGTAGGAATCACTGCAAAAAACATACGTCGACACAATATGTAGCTTGCCTCCGCGTATTTACTTATAATTACTCTTACAGATCCGTCTTGCTCGTTAGTTTCATTTTACAGTACATCCGTAATAAACACGCTGTGGCTATGCTGGCAGCTTGCAGGCAAGTAATTAAATTTTAAAAATCTTCTACGTCATGTTTAGACTCATAGCTAAATATGCAAAAAAGTAAATGTCTTGCATTTAGCATTTGGATTATCTTAATTAGTACATGTTGCAGACTAACATAATATTAAACATTAGGCTTTGGTCAATGACCGGCTTACATTGCCCCGTCACGTCTGAGGGCTCATCCCCAGGGATTTGCATGTCGGTGTAGATCTGTCGCCCTTCTGAATCGGAAGTATTTATGACCAAGGGCGGCGTGCCCTCTCCTGATTTTGAAAGGAGGCGAAATGGAACTCAATACGGAACTACGATCATTCTCGCCTTCTGCATACACTGGACTGCGCGCATCGTGAACGCCTTCGTCTACTTCCACTAGGTCAACTTGTAATGCCACTAAAAAGGTCCAACAGGAGAATATATATATAATGCAAAACAGTAAACACTCTCATTTAAACATTTCCAAATTTAAACCATTCGCCCTAATTTCTTACGTTTTTATCTCCTGAAACCGCCCCCCCGCCGCACCTGCCCCTCTGTTAAAAATAGTTCTTCAATAAATGCTCTTGTTTTTATCGTTCGCTCACCAAATATCTGGCTGAAGATGACTCTTCAGTGAAGAACTAATAGCATAGTTCACATGCAGTACATGCAAATATAGAATATACCAATAGCTAGTCAGAAAATGCTTCCTTTATAGATGAGTTTGTGGATCGTACCTCTTTCGGACGACTGCACTGATTTCGGTGTAGTGGCTACAATCACCTCCGCCCCCCGAGATTCCAGTGATTTGCCATGATCAGGAGGGAGCACATGGGAAAGAGATCCTTTACCAACTGTGCTCTTCTCAGGGGAACTATCTGGAAAAAAATATCAACTTTCCTGTCACAAATAATAACTTTTAACATTCCAAGAATACAAAAACACAGTTTAGTGATTGAAAATGTTACGTTGTCAACAATACAAACGATAACTTTTAACACTGTAAAAACCCAAGAACACAGTCACTGAAAATGTTATGTTGTCAGCCATACTGGCAATGTCTCGGCCTTCTTTGGACCTTAACAACTAATAGCTTAGTCCACACGCACTTCGCGAAGATCTGGAATATACTAATAGCTAGTCAAAAAATGCTTCGTTTATAAATCAGTTTGTGGATCGTACTTCTTTCGGGCGACAGCACTGATTTCGTTGTAGCACGTGCAGTCACCTCTGTACGGTGAGATTCTACCTTGTCAATAATACTGGTAGTGTCTCTCTTCCTGCTGACCTGACCCCTCCCTCAGACGAGGAACCATCGGGAAAGCGGGGAGCCAGACATACAATACACCAGTAGATAATCAGAAAACCCTTCGTTTGTACAAGGGTTTGTGGAAACTACCTCTTCCTGACGATGCTGCATATCTGAGACGTTTTCTTTTGTCAACTTTTGCTTGCTGCATTGCGCGCAGATCTGGAATATATCAATAGCTAGTCAAAAATGGTTCGTTTATCCACGAGTTTGTGGGTCGTACCTCTTTCGGATGAGTGCACTGATTTCGTTGTAGCACCTGCAGTCACTTCCGTACTGCCAGATTGCACTGTTTTGCGCTCCTCAGCTAGTGGCACATGCGAGAGAGTCCTTTTGGTGACTGGGCTCTCGTCAGCAGAACTATCTGAAAAAAATTGTTAACTTCACCATCACAAATAATAACTTTTACGATCACAAAAATTCAAAAAGATACTTAGTTATTGAAAATATTAGATTGTCAACAATATTGGTAATGTCTGCCCCCCTGCTGACCTGATCTACCTCCCCCGCCTCGAGGAGCCATCGGGAAAGGGGGAACCAGACATACAATACACCAGTAGATAGTCAGAAAAACCTTCGTTTGTACAAAGGTTTGTGCATACTACCTCTTTCTGTCGACGCTACGTTGTCAACAATATTGGTTATGTCTGTCTCCCTACTGACCTGATCTTCCTCCCCCGACTTGCACTGTTTTGCGCTCCTCAGCTAGTGGCACATGCGAGAGAGTCCTTTTGGTGACTGGGCTCTCTTCAGCAGAACTATCTGAAAAAAATTGTTAACTTCACCATCACAAATAATAACTTTTACGATCACAAAAATTCAAAAAGATACTTAGTTATTGAAAATATTACGTTGTCAACAATATTGGTAATGTCTGCCCCCCTGCTGACCTGATCTACCTCCCCCGCCTCGAGGAGCCATCGGGAAAGGGGGAACCAGACATACAATACACCAGTAGATAGTCAGAAAAACCTTCGTTTGTACAAAGGTTTGTGCATACTACCTCTTTCTGACGACGCTACGTTGTCAACAATATTGGTAATGTCTGTCTCCCTACTGACCTGATCTTCCTCCCCCGACCCCAGGAGCCATCGGCAAAAAAAGGGGGCCATATATACAATAGACCAGTAGATAGTCAGAAAACCCTTCGTTTGTACAAAGGTTTGTGGATACTACCTCTTTCTGACGGCGCTGCATAGCTGAGACGTTTTCTTTTTCTCAACTTGTGCTTGCTGCACTCCGGAATATAGACATCGCCAGGCTCCACGTCACGTCCAGTTGAAGTGTGCAGTTTGCCTCCTTTATACCCAGAGGTGGAAGGCCCGGCATCTTCTGCCTGCGCCCCCGCTGCTGTGATGTTAGACGATGGTCCAGCGCTTTCCACCTTTTTTCCTTGGTTGTCTGTTTCTAAATGAAAAGATTGAAGCATTACAGGGTCTTTACAACATAAAATATTGCAGATGTCGTAGCCCGTTACCGATAATGCAGTGATAAGACGTACGAATGATAGAATCTGCATAACCCTTTGCTGCAATATTAGTGCTGGGAGAATATAGAATTCAATAAATCAGGTTTAATTCACCTCCTTCCGCGCGTATAGCAGCCTCCAGCTTCTTCTGCTCATCCTTTTGCATTTGTGCCTTGATTTTTCGAATCTGTTTTAGATTCAGCACTAAACGAAAAAGTATTAAAATCTATAAATGCAGGTGGTGCTAATAGATCTATTAGTTACTCTTTCTATGAATAGCTAACATATTAAACATTGTTCACATCAAAAGGTTAAGGTATAAAGAATACGAGTGCACGAAAGGCGAATGAAAATTTTGTTTATGTTTTGCTCGTAACGCTGATAGAGCAGAATATAATATTGTTATAATAGAAAACTTAAATTACGAAGGGAAACAAAACCTAAAAGGAAATTAAAAAGTTCTACGTCCTTGCAGTAATAATGATAAAATAGAGTACTGTACTTTACCTAAGCTTGTCAAACGTAGTAAGGCCGCTGAAAAGTTGATCAGTGGCAGAGAACGTCGAGTAGTCTTTGCAGCTTCAACCACGTTACTGTACCCTGGTTCCTTAGCCACGATCCGGGCCAATATATTTCGCATTCTTTGCGGTGAGCAACCGGGGTAGCAGACACTTTCCTCCATGGTGTCTCCAACATCATCTTCCGGGTCTGCTGAAGAAACAAATGGAACACTATGATAAGAATAGTAATATGAACTGAACTGTACTTGTGTCACATCGTGTAATCTAAAATTCTCTTATAGCTTCCCCATTTGTATGACAGAACATAGTGTCCCACTCAAAAAATAAAAAGTTCCGTCGCCACAAACTATTGCAGTAGCAACTGCTGAAAAGTAGCAAAAGCGTTTGCGGGGGGAACATCATCTGCCCAGAAAAACCTTCGCAGCACGAATGGCCCGGTACAGAAAAACTTCTGAACTGTAGCGCGGGGAAAGCAATAGCATATGTAGGTTAGTTCTATAATGTTACAGTTGTGTGGTTCTAATAACAACGTCTGCCTTTTCTACTATCGGTCTCCTATATACATATAAGGTCAATAAAATAACACAGTACCGTATTATGCCAAACAGTGGCCCATGCGCGTTTTTTCGGAATCGGCAATTTCGGATTTGATTTTTGTAATCCATAAAAGCGCCCCCCCGAAAAAAACGCCCATGGGCTATATTTTGGAAACCTTCTTATAATTACAGCTTTGCCAATTTTCGATAAATTCGATAAATTTGGACGGACAAGCTGTTGGGCACGTATCAGTTGCTCATGATATGTCTATCCAAACAACCGAAGATTAATTATAAGCCTTTCAATAGCTTAAACAGTAACAACTTTATTCACAAAGTTTTAGTTTTCTAAGTGATGAGAGTGAGCATTGGGAAATCGCAAAAAGCGGCCACCCCCCGAAAAAACGCCCATGGCCTTTTTATTGGGTTGGCCACTGTTTGGCATAATACGGTAAGATGTGTACCGCGTTTCTATGACAGAACATAGTGTCCGACTGAAAAAATAAAAAGTTCCGTCGCCACAAAGTATTGCGGTACCAACTGCTGCAAAATAGCGAAACCCTTCCCACCAGGATTGGCAAAAAATAAAAAGTTCCGTCGTCGCAAACTATTGCGGTAGAAACTGCTGAAAAATAACAAACCGTTTGCCCAGAAAAGCCTTCGCAACAGGAATGGCCCGGGAGAAAAACACTTCTATACTGTAGCGTCGGGAAAGCAATAACATATGTAGGTTACTTCTGTAATGTTAGAGTTGTGTGCTTCTAATAACAACGTCTCTCCTTGTACCACCCGCCTACTGTGTACATATAAGGTCAATAAAATAATACAGTAAGATTTCTACAACCTTTCAGCAGTGGATGTTCTCCACCAGAGTCTCCACATGTCCGTTTGATTATCTCGTCAATGGTAGCCTGAAGTCTGTCGTTCACAGCGACTGCCATCGGGGTTTCTCCAGGCGCCCTCTTGCTACGCTTTGACAAAGGACCGCGTAAACGACTCTTCCCTTTATTGACCCCTCTGGGTCTGCCACGCTTTCTACCTGAAGAAAAAAAAGGAAACTATTGATAACAAAGTGCTTAGGAAAGTCTTCGCGGAAAAAGGAAACAGAAAAAGAGGAAACGAACACGGAAAAGAAAGACAAGAAAGAGGGAGAAAGAAAGAAAAAAAAGAAGGAAAAAGCCGAGAAGAAGAAGGCCAAGACGGGAAGGGGAAGGAAGAGCACCGAAAGGGGAAAGAAATGCAACGGGGAAGAGAAGAAACGGGAAAAGGAAAGGAAAAAGAACAGAAGAAAGGGGAAAAAAAAACGAGAGGGAAAGCAACAAACAAAAAACAAAAGGAAAAAGGAGAAGAGAAAAGGAAAAACGGAAGGAGAAAGAGGAGGGAAAGAAAATGAAAGAAAAGGAAGAGAAAAAGGGCAAAAAGAGGGGGGGGGAAAGAAAAAAAAAAGGAAGGAGAAAAAAGGAAGAAAAAGAAAGAAGAAGAAAAAAGAGAAAAGAAAAGGAATGATGTTCCCCGCGGCGCAAGGGCACATACTTTTCGGCAGTTGCTACTGCAGTAATTTGTGGCGACAGCACATCTTTTTTGAGTGGAGCACTATGTTCTGTCATATTTTTGGGGAAACTACTTCAAGAGAATTTTAGATTACACGATGTGACACGAGTACAGTTCAGTTCATATTGCTATTCTTATAAGCAATGTTCCATTTGTTTCTTCAGCAGACCCGGAAGATGATGTTGGAGACACCATGGAGGAAAGTGTCTGCTACCCCGGTTGCTTCCTACCAAGAATGCGAAATACGGTGGCCGGATCGTGGCCTTTAAGGAACCGGGGTACATTGACGTGGTTGAAGCTGCAGAGACTACTCGACGTTCTCTGCCACTGATCAACTTTTCAGCGGCCTTTGCCGCGTTTGACAAGCTTAGGTAAAGTACAGTACTCTTTTTCATCATTATTACTGCAATTGGGGAGTTTTTTTGAATTTCCTTTTTAGGTTTTGTTTCCCTTCTGTGAATTTAAGTTTTCTATTATAACAATGGTATATTCTGCTCTATCAACGTTGCAAGCCAAAACATAAACCGAATTTGCGTTGCGCCTTTTCGTGCACTCGATTTGTGCTATGCCTTAACCTTTTGATGTGAACAATGTCCCATATGTTAGCTATTCATAGAAAGAGTGGCTAATAGATCTATTGGCACCACCTACATTTATAGATTTTAATACTTTTTTCGTTTAGTACTGAATCTAAAACGAATTCGAAAAATCGAAGTCTCTAAATGCAAAAAAAAGGGCAGATTTTTTTTGATTTTTCTTTTTTTGCAGAAGGAGGTGAACCAAATCTGAATTGGGTGAATTCTATATTCTCCCAGCACTAATATTGCAGCTAAGGTTTATACGAGATTCAATCATTTCGTACGTCTTGTCACTACATTATCGTTTTTTTTTTTTTTTTTTTTTTCCCTATGTTGTGGAGACCCTGTAATGCTTCAATCTTTTCGTTGCCGTGAACAGACCCAAGGAAAAAATGTGAAAAGCTGGACCCGGCCTCGTCTAACGATGCACAGCAGCGAAGAGCAAGCAGAAGATCCTTGGACATGGGCCTCTGGGTTTTTTTGAGGTTTCTGCACACTTCAACTGGACTTTTTTTGGACGCTGGCGATGTATTTCCTCCGGCGTGCAAGCTGGAAGACGCGAGAAAAGAAGAGCGATCTCAGCTATGCAACGCCGTCAGAAGAAGACAGTATCCACGACCTTTGTACAATTTTTTTGTATGCAGAGTATCTACTGGTCTGGCCAATATATGGCCCCCTTTTTTGCCGATGGTCCCTTTTTTTTAAAGAAAAAGATCAGGTCGGTAGGGTTCCAAATGTGCAGATATTGTTGACAACGTAGCGTCGTCAGAAAAGAGGTACGATGCACCGACCGCCCAATGTAAACGAAGGTTTTCTGACTTTAAATCTACTGGGGTATTGTTGCCTGTCTGGTTCACCGGTTCCCGATGGCTCCTCGAAGACGCGTTTTTTTTTTCAGGTCGGCCCGAAACGAACATTACCAATATTGTTGACAACGTATATATTTTCAGTAACTAAGAATCTTTTTGAATTTTTGAGATTATAATTTTTATTTACTGTAATAATGAAGTTAACAACTTTTTTCAGATAGTTCTGCTGAAGAAATTTGTCCTGGGGGGGGGGGGGAATATATACGCATCCAACACAAGCAGGGGATAGGAAAATTTTTTAAGTCAGGGGAAGAAGATCAGGTCAGTAGGGAGAGACAGACATAACCAATATTGGCAAACTGGCAAGGTAACGTCGGCAGAGAGAAGGTAGTGAAAATGCACAGCAATGCACTGGCGAAGGTTTTCTTGTTATCTACTGGTGTATTGAATGTCTGGTTCCCCTTTCACGATGATTCCTAGATAAAGGGAGATGATCTAGATCGGTAGGAAAAGAAATTTATTACCAGTATTATTGACAATCCAATATTTTCAGTAACTAAGTATCTTTTTTGAATTTTTGTGATCGTAAAAGTTATTATTTGTGATGGTGAAGTTAACAATTTTTTTCAGATAGTTCTGCTGACGAGAGCCCAGTCACCAAAAGGACTCTCTCATGCCACTAGCTGAGGAGCGCAAAACAGTGCAATCTGGCAGTACGGAAGTGACTGCAGGTGCTACTTAGAGATCATTCCACTCATCCGAAAGATGTACGACCCACAAACTCGTGGATAAACGAACCATTTTTGACCTAGCTATTGATGTATTCCAGATCTGCGCGCAATGCAGCAAGCAAAAGTTGACAAAAGAAAACGTCTCAGATATACAGCATCATCAGGAAAATGCAGTTTTCCCTGACATAACCTGGTAAAAGCGAAGGGTTTTCTGTTTATCTACTGGTGTATTGTATGTCTGGCTCCCCGCTTTCCCGATGGTTCCTCGTCTGAGGGAGGGGTCAGGTCAGCAGGAAGAGAGAGACACTACCAGTATTATTGACAAAGTAGAATCTCACCGTACAGAGGTGACTGCACGTGCTACAACGAAATCGGTGCACATGCTTGAAAGAAGTACGATCCACAAACCGATTTCTTCACGGCAAGCATTTTTTGACTAGCTATTAGTATATTCCAGATCTTCGCAGAATTGCGTGTGGACTAAGCTATTAGTTGTTTAGGTTCAAAGAAGGCCGAGACATTGCCAGTATGGCTGACAACATAACATTTTCAGTGACTGTGTTCTTGGGTTTTTACAGTGTTAAAAGTTATCGTTTGTATTGTTGACAGCGGGACATTTGTTTCAATCACTAAACTGTGTTTTTGTATTCTTGGAATGTTAAAAGTTATTATTTGTGACAGGAAAGTTGAAAATGTTTTCCAGATAGTTCCCCTGAGAAGAGCTTCCTTGGTGCAGTAGGAATCTCTTTTCCATGTGCTCCCTCCAGCTCATGGCAAATCACTGGAATCTCGGGGGCGGAGGTGATTGTAGCCACTGGACCGAAATCAGTGCAGTCGTCCGAAGAAAGTTTTGATCCACAAACTCATCTATAAAGGAAGCATTTTCTGACTAGCTATTGGTATATTCTATATTTGCATGTACTGCATGTGAACTATGCTATTAGTTCTTCACTGAAGAGTCATCTTCAGCCTGAGTATTTGGTGAGCGAACGATAAAAACAAGAGCATTTATTGAAGAACTATTTTTAACAGAGGGGGCAGGTGCGGCGGGGGGGCGGTTTCAGGAGATAGAAACGTAAGAGGTTAGGGCGAATGGTTTAAATTTGGAAATGTTTAAATGAGAGTGTTTACTGTTTTGCATTATATATATATTCTCCTGTTGGACCTTTTTAGTGGCATTACAAGTTGACCTATTGGAAGTAGACGAAGGCGTTCACGATGCGCGCAGTCCAGTGTATGCAGAAGGCGAGAATGATCGTAGTTCCGTATTGAGTTCCATTTCGCCTCCTTTCAAAATCAGGAGAGGGCACGCCGCCCTTGGTCATAAATACTTCCGATTCAGAAGGGCGACAGATCTACACCGACATGTACAAATCCCTGGGGATGAGCCCTCAGACGTGACAAGGGCAATGTAAGCCGGTCATTGACCAAAGCCTAATGTTTAATATTATGTTAGTCTGCAACATGTACTAATTAAGATAATCCAAATGCTAAATGCAAGACATTTACTTTTTTGCATATTTAGCTATGAGTCTAAACATGACGTAGAAGATTTTTTTGAAATTTAATTACTTGCCTGCAAGCTGCCAGCATAGCCACAGCGTGTTTATTACGGATGTACTGTAAAATGAAACTAACGAGCAAGACGGATCTGTAAGAGTAATTATAAGTAAATACGCGGAGGCAAGCTACATATTGTGTCGACGTCTTTTTTTTGCAGTGATTCCTACCGATCATTCTCAACGACGAACTAGTAGCGTTGTGCAGGAACTTTCCATGGAAGAACAGCAGCTTGAGCCAGATCCACTGGAGAAGGGACCCGCTTGCGATTCAGAAGAGCTACAAGTGAACGCCGACATGCAAGCCGCCGATGATCAGTTCTCAGACCTCGAGGAACAATGTAAGCCGACCATTGGCCAAAGGCTAATTTTTAATATGTTAGCCTGCAACGTGTTCTAATTGAGATAACTCAAATCCTAAATGCTACACATTTACTATTTTTTGTCTATTAGACTACGAGTCTAAACATCGCATAGAAGATTTTAAAATTTTCATTCCTTGTCTGCAAGTTTGTAGCATAGCGATAGCGTGTTTATTACCTATCTACTATAAAAGTGAAAGCAAACAGGATGACAGATTTGTAACAGCAATAATAAGTAAATACGCAGTCAACCTAGATATTGTGTCGATTTATGTCTCTTTCCAGTGATTCGTACGAATCGTCCTAAAGCACGAATCAGTGACGCTGTGCAGGAAGTTTCCATGACAGAGCAGCTCCATGAGCCAGATTCGCCGGTGGAGACAGCCACTGACAGCCTGGAACGCGACATGTTCCCTGCGCCTGACTCGGGTAAATGTTAAATAAACTTTTAGAGCACTTGTACAGAAATAAAATAGTACGACAAACCCTTATGTTCCCTGCAGTAAGGCAGTTTTTGATGTGCAAAGAGGAGGTGTTATCGTTGTGCTCCGCTCGTTATTGTATAGCAAATATCTTCACTTGTTGTTCAGACTAACTCCAAATAAAAATCTTTTTTTATTTTATGCCATACTAATTGCTATAGGTTACAGACCCATCAAGACGGAGCCGTGTCCTGTGCCTTCAGCCTCTATTGTCGTTGATAACAGTGGAATTGCGCAAGACTCGTTCGATTTATATCGCCTCTACAAGAAGCGCGCAGAAACGGAGATGAACGCAATGGCGAAACTAGTAAGTTTGAAATCTTATCCTATCGATCACAGTAGCGCTGTCAATAATATACGCTAAAAAAGGGGTGCGAAACTATTTTTTCGTTTTTTTGTTATCTCTCGGTTGTTCGATAGGATATAATGTGGGCTACGTTTCAAGCTCAAATTACAGGCTGCGGGGGGAATTGGGACTAAAAACCTGTAGGGTCTGCTTGTGACGTTTTAACATTGTATGAATAGTATATTTTTGCTGGTGGTAGTTGCGCAATAGAACAGCAGACCCAAGTATACTTTTAATTTCAGCGAAGGCGGATCTATCGGTTGTGAAAAGAGAGGTGGATGCATCAGCGGAGCATGTGGGGGGGCCCTGGTTCACATCCGCCAGAATGCCTCCGAACCGGAACGGAAACTACGACTACCATAATCGCGTCTTCCCACTCTCAGAAAAGTATCTTTCGTATTCAGCCTCTCTCAGTGAAATTGCCTTCACATCTTTTGCCAGGTGGAAAGTGGACGGAGCCCACGATCATTACCGCTAGAGAAAAACAGGATCTCTGCTGTGCTGGCTGAACCCCTGCCTGTTTTGAGCCCTGGCCCGCCAGGCTGGAAGGAAGTGAAAATATCTCGGTGCCCCTAGCCCCGCCATCTCCCACGACACACATCTCTGCCATCGTGCCTCCATCTGCGTTGCCAAAAAAATCCTGCCGGTCTTCTCCCCGGAACATTCTGATCAAAAAAAAACCGGAGGTAGATACCCCACATTTCTCAGAAAAACTTTCCCAGTTCGTGTTTTCTTTGTGCTATATTGACTTTAATTTGATTTTCTGTATTGATTCTCTGATACCCGTACGATAGAAAAAAAATACGAAAATGATGTTTTTTTTCAAAATTTATGAAATACTCTACGTCATGTGGTCTTTAATATTTTGGGACGAAGGTCGTATTCTTACGCCAAAACATAACAACACTTTTACTTTTTCGCGATTTAACTACCAGTGAGTAGGCAAAAAAGGTACGGCTTCTGTTCTCGCATGCTCAGAACAAAGCGCTAGAAACTGAAAATGGGAGACTTTGAACATTTTGAACTGTGTCTAATGCTCAACTGTGCAATCGTAAGCAAAAAACTAAAGTAATCTAGACAAAAACGGTCATTTCTCAGTAAGGCGGTCTTTAACGAAAAGATTGTGAGACATAGGAGACTGTATGCAACTGCAAAGAAAAACAGGGGTAGTTTTTTGGCCATTGAACTATAATCGTATTTCTAGGAACAGGAGAAGGACGCTACCATTACGTCAATAAATCACGGGGCCGAGGGCGATGGGACTGACAAGGAGCTCATTGATGAAGTCGAGCGTCTACACAAGAAAAAGAGAGGTAGCAAGTTGAAGAAATGTATGATCAGCGCTACCGAAGTTATCGGAGTCGGGTGATCCCAGTGGAAACTGGCTAGCCTATGTCAGATGCTACCAAGGGGCGACGGGGGCATGCCACGTCCAGTACTACCAGGAAGAGGCGGCGGATGAAGATGTAGATGACGGTAGTTTTGATATAATTTTCCGCGTGGCTGACCTCTATCTTCTATCTTTTCTGCTGCTGGGCCATGCCCCTTGTCAGTTAATGAAGTTCGGAAAGGGGGTTCATATGTGTGTTCGTCTGGATGCAGATTTATACGCAGATTTTGTGGGGTACTGTTATGTCCTCCGTATGTTATGTTTTCACGTTTTATTGGCTCTGGTTTACGTTCGTACTTTTTGTTTGCGTATTACTATGATGTAAGAGCCTGCGTTCATATAAACTGGCTTCTAGTGTGCAGGTGGTCACAGCTTTGAGAGGTTCTTAAGAGACAGTAGGAAAATAAATGTTTCCCCGCTTTTATCTGATTTTATGTACCCACTATAGAAATGGTAACAAGAGAGGGTGGTTCCTTTATTAAACTGGTATAATGTGACGTTTGTTGTCGTGTTAGAAAGGCGGTGGCCTTCCGCCTAGGTTACATTAGTAAGCCACCATATTTTCTGTTTTTTTTTTTTTTTTTTTTTTTTTTTTTTATGTGGACGGGCACGTGTATAGATATAGTGGTTTATGTTGCATGATTTCTGTTTTAAACACATTGTGTTGGTTTGTTACTTTTATTTTTTACAATGTTGTACATTATTCATTTTTGTGTGAGAAAAATATTCCAGACTTGCAGAGCTCTATGGTTTTCTGCCATGCTATAGTCGACTTCTTTGCGTATTTCTAACACATAATGCCTACTTTTTATATAAGCACACCTGTGCCAAACTAGGCCGTGATTCATTGATAAGATTTTTGCACCTTCTGCGTTCAACTAGAAATTAATAATATTTTCTGTGAAAGTTCATTTTGCACTGAATTTGTCTTTAAATAAAGTATGATATAATTGTTCAGCTTTGAACTCGCAAAACTTCTAAGTTACAAATAACCCCAGTAAGCTGTAGTAGATACTAAAAGTGATCGACAAAAAAAGCCCAGCTTTTTTTATGCGTGCTAATGATGATCCTGCACAAAAAATGGGTTTACCTTTATCCTTGTACTGTGTATTGTCAAACGGAGGATGTAAAAAACCCAATAAAAACTTTCGTGTGGTCGCGTTTTTTTAGAGGTTTTTTAATCGTTGTGTATATATGTCATTTGTTTTCATTTGTTCTAGCTAATTGAGACAGTAGTGAAAGTTTTCACTTGGAGATTGTGTTTTTTATGGTGTTTCGTTGCAACTTACTTCAACTTAGCTTGTTTACTTTTTGGAGTATGTCTCTGCGCTCGTTGTCAATAGTAAGGTATATGCAGTTCTTCAGTCTTTTAAGAAGCTTTCATCTAACTTTGTAGAGTGATTGGTTTAGTTTCTGTTTTTACATGTGTAGTTATCGAGGGTTCCTTTTGCTTTTTACGCCTTTTAGAGCTTAAGATTTCTAAAAAAACAAAAGTTTTTATACACCATTTTCTGCAAAGCACATTCCTTTTCTTTTTTCTTTTCGCTAGTACATTTATTTCTTTCTTCTGTCATTTTCCCAGCTACGTTCAGTTTTAAACACGCCTAGTTGTTTCACGTTTGGTTAGCTCTACAGGTAAAACCTTCCAATAGTTGGTTCTACGACTTTTCGTGCTAGGAACTTTATTAATAGTAATACTGTTAACTAGTGTTCATGTCCCATGTGTCAACCATTGTTATTCGCTTTGAAATGTGTTCAAATGTTCGCTTTTACTGTATTAAACCTTTTAACGTTTACAACTTGTTTTATCAATCAAACAACTAGAAATGGGCAGTAGTTGTATTACTAGCAATCTCCTTTAAATAATGTGATCATGGGTTAATTTACCCCTTACACTCGCTTTAGGTGGCTACTATGAACCCAGAATAGTGGAGTGACGTCAGATTTTTGCCCGGGAAAAGCGAGATTAAAACAGATAACGTACCGCTTTTAACACAGTACACTGTGCATGCTTCTATTCCCATTTCCGTCAAGGAAGCTATCCGATGCGATTCAATCAGGTCTCGGGATCGTATCTCTAATCAATTCTGCCCATCCGATCCATATCACTACTTTAAGTGCTTACTATGTCGAAAGACCACTGAGGTTCTTAGTAGCACCAAAGGATACTAGCCGGGACTGTTTAACCTCCGGCGAAACTGAGCTGACATTTTGACATGTGACATTGTACACTAGTGATGTGGAACGGATCAGATTACGAGTAAAAAAATAAAGCGATCCGATCTGCTAAACTTATTTCTAGATGCGATACCATCCCTTTCCCATCCGGGTCCTCGATTCGTGGATCTTTACTTATCCGATCTAATTCGAAGAGGTCTCCGGATCGAGTCTCTGATCCGTTGTGCTGACGCGGTACACGTCACAACTGTACAACACCGTTAGGTGCTTACTATGTGGAAAGGCCGCTGAGGTTCTTAGTACCATCAACGGATACTAGGCAGTAGATAACCACTAACCGACACCTATGCCTGCCACTTTGGAACCACCACACAGGACCATGGCGCGTCCCTGGGCCCGCTGCGCTAAGCTCGGACCCGGGCATATGGCGCCACAACAACAACAACAACAACTAGGCGGTAGAGGATGACCACGGGCCGGGATTTTTTGGGCCTGGCCCGGTGCCCCCCCCCCTCCAAAACCTTGGCTCAGCCCGGCTCCGCTCCGCAGGCAAAAATTTTCGGTCCCGGCCCGGCCCGGTCCGCTCCCAGATTCGGCCCCGCCGGGCTCCGCCAAAAGAAAAATCTCCAAAAAATCTTACTAACAATATTATTTGGGAGCCTCATGTGCAATAAGGAAACGCTAAATTGTGCTATGAAATGTTAAATTTTGCTGTAAAATAGGCAGAATGAGTAGACATTTAGCCAATTTTAGCGATTTTAGAACATTTTCAGGAAATGATCCGGTGCGTTTCGGCCCGCACTTGCAAAATTTTTTCGGCGGGGCCCGGCCCGCCCACTAACAAATGCATGTCGGCCCGACCCGCCCCCGATGGACCGAAATGCTCACCTCTACTAGCAGACTAGTGCCAAAGCTCCCTACTTTCCGACGAGTCAGCTCCGACGAGAATGACCTATTTAGATATGACAGCGTTGCGTACCGTTTTTTTAAGCACTTTGCTGCTTACAAGTGTCACTGCTTCACGGAAAAAGAATTGGCTCCGTAAGCCGCAATGTGGTCCACATCACAACTGTACAACACCGTTAGGTGCTTACTATGTCGAAAGGCCGCTGAGGTTCTTAGTACCACCAACGGATACTAGCCGGTAGAGATGAGCACGGGCCGGATTTTTTTAGGCTCCGCTTGCACATATTACTTAGTACCGCTGAGGATAATCTTTGTAGAAATGACTAATTTTGTTTAACTCACTATTTTCCATAAAGGTGTTCCACGCCATGTTTCCATTTTCTTTTTGATATCCCGTTTTCGCCCCCTTTTTTGTCATTTTCTTTAATTCTAGTGATAATATATTAGTGAAGATGTCCCCTTGCGTTCACAGTAAATCGGTGAAGTCAACGATCTGAAACAACCGGCGGACAAACAATGCACCGTCGTATAAGTCTGCACAAGCTTCTATGTGCAAAACGCATTGTCAGGGGTATTAAAAATAATCCTTTTTTTGTATGGGAAATCTCTACCTCTTCCCAGTCTACCCAACATAAGAATGGCAGAATTAAAATAGAGAAGCCTAGAAAATTGTAGTAATGGGTTAGTGTGCTACTATAGTTAATTAAAAACAGTGTTATTGATGTTGAACCAATATCTTAGATGATTAACGTTTGCTGCTTGATCTTTTTTTGTTAATTTAAATGTTTTACTAACAGTCTGTTTACTACATAAACTCCCTCACTTTCTAGGATATATCAGACGTAACGGAAGGATACCTTTGCGAACCGACTTTGGACTGATTCCCATGCATTCTTTCTACTACTATGGTTCTGTTGATCCGGCGCTAGTAATGGTCCGCAAAAGCGATTTGGCGAAAACAACGGAGGGCCTCCAACGGAAAAGTAAATTAATATAGACTAACTTTTTGCCAACGTAGTCTTGCAGTACAGCCTACAATACAGGATATGTACAATAGTCTGCCCGTTGTTTGGCAACATCACAGACCTGTAGGGAGCTGTGGTAAAAACGGTAATCAGTGGGTACTTTACCGTCTTTAATAACCGATAAAGTATAGAGTGCTAGTTAATTTTTCAGAACACAGCCTACACAATACGACGGGCATGCCACTAAAGAAAACAGTATGTTCGGCGAGTCTTATGCGGCAGATGTTGACATGGGTGACAGAGGCGAAGGAGGGATACACTACTCTAGTAGATGCCGCTCGTAGCAGTGGTTTCGATTTGGAACTATTCCAATACTCCGCCGCTGTCGCTGGTTTGTGGCATTTGGGTAAGTGCGACGTTACTTCTTCGTCTAAACTATCTGCGATTGATTATAATCGGCCAGTGGAGCGAGGTGGACGAAAAAGGGCATGAAAATAGTGCTCGTTTGTTCTTCTCTTTAGGTATAATTATTGGGTTATCGCATTTTATTTAAAAAAAAAGACAACCGTCTCCCCCTTTTTCTCGACATTGTCTGAACCGATTATCAGTACAACTTGGGGGGGGGGAAGTGGTACCGGAAGTGCGGGTACCCAATACGCCCCCCTCGATTCCGGGAACGGCGGCTCCCGGAATTTTTAAAAATGGTAAGGGGCAACCAAGGGGAACGTAAAAAATTTTTGTCTCAGATTTTTCTCAAAAGTTGGTCATAGGGTGATTCCACCATGCTGATTTCGAAACTGAAATCGAAAATGGAAATGTGGAAATTCTCGGAAAAATCAGAATTTTTATTGTCTCAAAAGTAGTCGATATGGTACTCATTTCAAAACGCTCAACGAGTAGCTAGAAGTTTGCAATAGAACCAAGTTCTGAAAATGTACCAAAACTGAGTTTTCGCCCTTTAGATAAGAGGAAAATGGTTGGGACAACCCGTTGATGCCGGTAGGATTTATTACTTTTGTTATCGTGCCTTCTTTTTGTAAAAATGTGGCAGAAACACAAAAGGAGGTGGTAAGTAACCGTTTTTGTATTGTATTTTTTAGTGTTGTCCAAAGAGGGGAATGAGCCGTATACGGGATATCCAGACGGGCAGGGCGGTCCCAACGTTCGAGCAGTTCGTCGAGCAGAACTCTTCTCTGTATTCTATCCCTTTTCCAGGGGCCAGGGCCCGGGGGGGGGGCAGTCTTGGAAGCACCCTCCGGAGAGAAGATATATTCTCACTCCCTAACTGCAATCCTCCCTGCAGGAACAGTTGTTTTGACAACCTTTCTTCGGCGTATCCGCACAAGGAGGTTGGCTGGCAGCAGTCAAGTGCTATATGCCGCAGCAGCAGAAATATCTGGTTCAATTTTTCAAAGAGTGTGACACTGGAGAAAATGAGGATGATGATTACATCACGTTCTGCCGAGCTGCGACAGCGCGCCCCTATCTACTGAGTGAACGTGACGTTGGATACACTCTGTCCTACCCACTCCAGGACATGTCAACGGATTCAGTTATCAGTTTTTCAACAGAGTTCTTTGCCTCCGTCTGGAATACTTTAATAACACAGGAGGACGTTTTTTTGCCTGATGTTTAAATTTAACTACTTTCTTTTTACGTTTGTGGTTTGGACAACTAATCAATAAAGAAAGGAAATTTACTCATTATTGTTGTGGAATTTTTGTTGTTGACATTTCTGTCACCGTATGACGATTAACAAAGTAAAATGATGATGTTGTTCAGTGTACTAATGTTTTGTGCGTTTTTTTGTGCCCATTCGTGCTAGTTACGTAGACAAATAATTTTAGTTTTAGTTGGTTATTAAATTAGGCAAGCAAGACGATTCTGGGGGTAGAGTGATGATTAAACACGAAATATATTGTACTATAGATAATACGAAAACTGAATGGTAGAACTTCAGCAAGTACACGTAGCATTTTTAACAAGAGTATTTTCTTTTGCGAAATTTGTTTTTGAAAAAAATTTGGTTCTTTCCAGACTTGAACCATTTTCTAATTTCGAGTTAGAATAGCAGTGAAATTTTCATTTTGAAAAACTTATGTCCCCTTTGGTGGCACAGTAGCATTAGCTTTAGTGTTCATTTGTTTAAATTTTGGAAGAATTCCACGTGGTTTACCGCCCTCGTCAACTTTGATCTGGCGAGAAAGATTTTTCCGAAAATCTAAAATGCAACCTCCGCTTTTATTTGATTCGCAGTGGTTTTTAAAAATACTAGAAGTGTGTTTTCTACTAGTAATTACAGAGAGAAAAAGTATTAATTATCTTACTTTTTACTACTCTATGGAACAGTGAACGCACAGACGCCACGCGGGTCGACTTTTCATTACTGATGCGTATCCCTCCTGCGATAGACTATTCTGCATTCGAGAGCTAGTTCTACAGTCTAAACTGATGATGTTGTTCAGTGTACTAATGTTTTTCTGCGTTTTTTGTGCCCATTCGTGCTAGTTACGTAGACAAATAATTTTAGTTTTAGTTGGTTATTAAATTAGGCAAGCAAGACGATTCTAGGGGGTAGAGTGATGATTAAACACGAAATATATTGTACTATAAGATAATACGAAAACTGAATGGTAGAACTTCAGCGAGTACACATAGCATTTTTAACAAGAGTATTTTCTTTTGCGAAATTTGTTTTGAAAAAAATTTCGTTCTATCAGACTTGAACCATTTTCTAATTTCGAGTTAGAATAGCAGTGAAATTTTCATTTTGAAAAACTTATGTCCCCTTTGGTGGCACAGCAGCATTAGCTTTAGTGTTCATTTGTTTAAATTTTGGAAGAATTCTACACGGTTTACCGCCCTCGTCAACTTTGATCTGGCGAAAAGATTTCCCGAAAATCTAAAATGCAACCTCCGCTTTATTTGATTCGCAGTGGTTTTTAAAAATACTAGAAGTGTGTTTTCTACTGAGTAATTACAGAGAGAAAAAGTATTAATTATCTTACTTTTTACTAATCTATGGAACAGTGAACGCACAGACGCCACGCGGGGCGACTTTTCAGTACTCATTCTTCCCCCTCCTGCGATAGACTATTCTGCATTCGAGAGCTAGTTCTACAGCCTAGAAAAGACGTTTTGTTTTTTCTCACTTCCTTCCTTTTTCATGCCGTTCCAGGTATTCTTGTTCTTATAATGATTAGAAGAGTATCTTTTCTAGTACTACTCGCATAGTGAAAAGATATTATTTACAACATTTCAGTTTTTACTAGTGTGCATACACTTAGAGGCACAGGTTGGGGCCGTCTGACTTTATTACTGATGGATACATACTTGCAAGACTTTGATTTCGAGTCAGGTTGTCGTGCGGGTGTCCTGCTGAGAAACGGATCACTATATTTTCGAAACTGTTTGATGCTTTGCGTGCTTATGAAAATTCCAATCATCCTTGTTCTGTCATCATCCTCTCATACGAATATGGTAGTCGTGGGGCGCGCTTCTATTTGATATCTGACGTTAAACATTTTATACATGTGTATCTCCGATTACAGCCGCAGAAACGGTGCTTTTATGAGATCCTTCCCATAAGTAGAAGATGTAAACTTTATTTTGATTTTGACAAGACTACACAGAAGATGCCGAAGACAAAGTGTCCTTTGCTCGTTTAGTTAAAGCCTTCAAACTCCATATGGCCTGGGTTATTTCACAAGAGCTCGGTTGTGCTCACACGGACATTTCCTTTTCTCCTCCCTGTCTGCAAACAAAGGGCACGAAAAATAGTTTTCATGCTATAGACACCTGGTCCCCTAATGTTTCCAAATTCGTACGCTGTCGCAACATTTTTGCGAGATATACAGGGAGTGTAAGTGAACATCTTCGCATCTGGGATCCATCAGTGTATTCCGTAGACCCAGAATTTTCGTATTGCGTTTTCTTCGAAGCAGGGGCAAAGGCGTCCTCTGATTTTTGAGTCTCAAATCCGAATCCTCTGGACGAAGCTCTTCTCAAGAAGCTTTGTAGGAGTTTACGACTGCAGGTGTGCCAGCAGCGAAGTCTGGCGACCACAGCAGCAGAGGAGGGCGGGGCGAGGACAACAAAATCGCGCTATATCAGAACGCGATCTGAAATAATTCGTCCAGTCGAAGGTCAGCTCGCTGCTCGGAATGCTGTATCCGATGGAGTGTCTCAAGATCACTTAACCCGAATCAGAAGGGACGCTCCTTACATTTTCCCGGGATTTGAGATAAGATCTGTAAGGGGCCTGGAACGTATTGTTATAGTTTCTATACGAAACTACCGATGGTGTCCTTTTCTGAAACGCTACCATAAGTCGAACCATTCCTATTTGACGCTTGACAAAGATACCCTATGTTATCAGTGGCGTTGCCACGGCAACAGTTGTCGTAACGAAAGGGTGCGAACGATCAACGATTTCCTCGGCCCCTCTGCCCCCTTCAAGATCATCGGCGGGAAAAAATGTGTCCCGTAGTTCTCCTTAGACCCGACGATTCACATCTAGTAGACTTACAGTGTCAACAAGGTTCGTCTTGAATAATAAGAATTTCTACCATTGTTTATATTAGCGATACTATTTTAAATGCGCGAAGTGCATAATATTACACATATTCTTTATTGTGGCACGACTCCCTTTGTGGAAAAAAGGGTACCCAGGAGAGTTCGCAGTGTGTGCTAGTTAGAATTTTAAAGTAGAGATAAGATAAGCTGTTTAGATAAGATAAACACATTTGTAGTGGCCGATGACGCGATGGACGGCGCACCATCGGAGGCTGTTAGTATCGGGCGGTGGGAGCACTGGTCCAGCCCCCCTATTCTCGTGCCAAAGCTCCCGTGTTTTATTACAATAAATTTATTCTAGATATACATTTTGGCGCTGCAAAAATTATTTTTAATTTGCTAAATCCAAAACTTCGCCTATTAATTTTTATTCAGTAGGATTAATTTTAGAAGAAATCAATGTAAATGCAAATGAAAATAGCAGCGCTTAAATGCGCGAAGTGCATAGTATTACACATATTCTTTATTGTGGCACCACTTCCTTTGCGAAAAAAGGGTACCCAGCAGAGTTCGCAGTGTGTGGTAGTTAGAACTTTAAAATAGAGATAAGATAGCTGTTATAAAAAAACGTATTCGCCTGGAGACAACAGATTTGTAGTGGCCGATGTCGCGGTGGACGGCGCAGCGTCAGAGCTGTTAGTATCGGGCGGGACTGGGAGGGGCTGGTCCAGTCTCCTGTTCTCGTGCAAAGGTCCCGTGTTTTATTACAATAAATTTACTCTAGATATACATTTTGGCGCTGTAAAAATTATTTTTGATTTGCTAAATCCAAAACTTCTTCTATTCTTTTTATTCAGTAGGATTATTTTAGAAGAAATCAATGCAAATGCAAATCTAAATAGCTGCGCTGGGGGCCCCCTGGGGAGCGGAAAAGCGGAAACATGTAAACTTTTTTACAGTACTTAATCGGGCAGTACTTCTTGCAGCAGCAATGAAATATACGAACCTCTGCAGCTAAAATTCACTTAATAAAATGCAGGTGTTTCTAGACTATTGCTATGAGGTTGTGAAACGTTTCAATCGTATGTTTAACATGCATTTAGAAAAAAAACACTAGCTTCAGCAAATTTTTCTAGTATTATCGCACTCGGTGCTTTTCCATAGTGCTTCAAGCGGACGGGGGGGGGGCGCGGACGGGTTCGCCCCAGACAACCTGTGTATGCCTTGTTTTTTTCGTCATCTAACATGGCTAGTATGTTATTTGGTAGATTCAGTAGCCTCTCTCTTTTTATTTCGTGTGACTACCGAACAAGTTTGAACAACTTTTGTAATAGAATGAACTCTTGAAAATGCACACATTTCCCGGAATTCGAGAAAACCGAATTTTCCGGATTTTAAAAATTTTCTCCCATACCCCACAATATGCGGAGAAATTTCCGGATTTTCGAAATCTAGAGTTCCTGAAGATTATAAAAATACATACATATTTGGGATTTACTTCAAGGTTAACCTGGTATAAACGCTCGAAGTTTGTACACACATTTTTTAGTCCTACTATATTATAGTTTGTTAGACCGTACATTACTTACTATTTCTTACTTTCCACACTTTAATACATCTAACTTTCTGTTTCAGATTCTCCCTCAGACTCTGCCACCCGCTCACCGGCCTATCCCCCGTCTCCCCATGTGCCTGTGTGTCGTCTTGTGTACTCTTGAGCCAAATGCCTGTGGACAGACGCACCGGCATAAACTGGTCTCTTCTAAACCGGCAATCGCTCCACAGGCTAGAGCCAGGGCGTGTGGAGACGTATCTTCTGGCAGGAAAACGTGTTCGGTGCATGGTGTGGGATCCGATGCAGGGACTGCAAGGGGAATTGCTGTGTCCAGAACATAATTTCCCACTGGTTAGTGGGAGGTGGGGGGATCGTAAAAACAGACCCCTTCGCATTTTCTGGGACAGTGATGCCCCCTCCTCTTTGTGTGCACGCGGAAATATATCTGTAATTGTCCGTCGGCTCGCAGTCATGATTTCCAGTCGACGAACGTTAACATTTGTCTCCAAGTTTCACGGGTGCGTGAAGTTCCAATCATCCCGTTGCACCGTTCTGGGCTAACCATTCCCTTCATACAACACTTAAGGACTGAATTCGGCAGGAAGAAAAATCTCAGCGAAATAATTAGCTGCATCGCTGAGACATATGAACGGAACGGTTACAAGGCCAAGCATCTGCCCAGCCGTACGTACCTTCGCCGTTGGATATTGCAGGACTACAGGCTTAACTATGATAAGTGGGCGCCGGTGACGGAGTGTTCGTACTGTCTCCGTTTTACTGGTGAGTACTACTACATATCCATTGACCAAACGTTCAAGTTCGTTCGCTCTGTCGGACTGACTGTAAATGGTCTCTGGAACAGGACATATTATGCGTTGACCACGATTCTCGATGGGTTTGGAGTTGTCGTCGGCCTTAAGCTGTGCAGGACGACAAAATATGAAGAAATTAGCGACTGTATAGACTCTGCTGCTAGGGAGTTGGCCAGATTGGGGGCTGTGGTATTGTTCGCTGTTACCGACAGTTGTTGCCAGGTGGAGGCAAAACTGAAGGGGATTTTAGGTAACCAGATCCGCGGATGCCAAGATCTTTTCCACATCAGTCAACGTTTGTCAAAGGCTATTTCGAAGAACCATGCCCTATATGGTGAATATCTTTTGGCTATTAGAAAAGTTTTCCGCCAACCGGGGGACTGAGGCAGACGTAGACGCGCCCCGACGCCTGGGCCCGATGAGATATTATCGAATTTTGAAGCATTCCGCAAACATTGGAAGAGCAAAACCTACGGCCCTGTTGGCGGGCCCGTAGAATTCGTTGTTAATAGCCGTTTTGATTCTATCTGCGCCAAGATTGCTGTTCACATTAGAAAAGGATGTCTAAGGTGCTATTCCTGTATTTATTAATATCACCTGTGTTATCATGTTTATTCTAAAATTATGAATAATGATTTGTACGTTTTTAAAAACCTTTTAGCCCCGTTCGACTTGAAGTGTACCACAGCACTGTCAATTTATTCTAGAACGATTGCTGTACGATTTGTAATATTGGAGCGCTCACCAACGTTATTTCGTATTTTCCCCGAGCCTTGCTAGGCTAAGGAAAAAGTGTTTCAAACACGGGAATTGATGTAGCTAGTTTTTCATACGTTTAATCTGCAGAAACTCATTGTAATGGCGCACTTAAAATGTTTTGATAGGCGCAAAGGCTACTCTTTATCAGCAGCGCGCCAGTGCAGAAAAAAGGGAGCAGTTTATAGACGAGCATTAGTATTCTTATATGAATTTTTACGTATTTTTCCTAGTCAAAGGGGGCTTTTCTATCATGTAGTAGAATACTTTATTTTTGCAGAGCGAAGGACCCCGCTTTCCAGTTGAGAAATTTTTCATTTTTCCGCAACAAAGAACCCCCTTTTCAGTGCAAACTTTTTTCACCAATTTCAAAAATAAATCCGCAATCTTCAGTTCCCCATGAAGCTTTCCGCAAACATTGGAAGAGCAAAACCTACGGCCCTGTTGGCGGGCCCGTAGAATTCGTTGTTAATAGCTGTTTTGATTCTATCTGCGACAAGAAATGCTGTTCCCATTAGAAAAGGATATCTAAGATATTTATACCTTTCCGCGTGTGGTGCAAATAAATATGAACGACGTCCTACAAATTGTTTATTTACTTATATCTACATGTATACTTTTTTGTAGCTACATTCCGGTCGGCGTCGGGACCAACCGCAACGAAAACTTCCACCGTCATCTGAAAACGACATGCGTTTGTATTGGTGCTGAGGTTGGTTTGGATATGCTTGTAGCTGTTCTCACGTTAGTTCGCGACCGCTGGAACAAAACGAAGCATCAATTCTGTACTCAAAAAGATGTTCCAATCGACGGCAGAGCTATCACCACTAGGACTCTCGAAGCCTTGAACACTAGTCCTGAAATAACAGTCGCGGAATATTCTGTCCTCCCAAGGAACTACTGGAACAAGCTGCTTCTGACACCAGCCCTAGATAAGGATAGATCAGCTGGTCCACAAGTCTACTTGCGTCGCTGGAGAATGTTTCAGTCACGCTAGACCTCACCAAAGCGATCGCTAAAGCGCGCAAGCTTCCAATGGGCGACGTCCTTTCCAAAACGGGGGCAGCTAGAAAATGCCATCCCTGAGGGTCACCGCTGTGACGTGAGCACTGTTTACAGTCTTTTGCCCTGCCGTCACCATCCGTGATTTCGCCGCCGAAGTCCACGCAATATGTCACGGAGGATTCCAATGGCGCAGACAGCCTGAATTGGCTCTGGACCAGTTGACGAACCACCTCCGTACTTTTTCTTTGGGATAACGAAAACTGGAGCCGGTACTTGGGCTACAATTGGTCTGAAACTCAGATATCCAGCTTTTCCGACAAGAACATACTAGAGTGGCCAAACCATTATGGAGGTGCCCAAATACTAGCTGATTTCTTCGAGATTCAGGTGATTGTTGTGTCTGACATCCCCCTTATCCCTAACCTGGTTCTCCCACCAGCATCTCTGGGGTACCTATGCCGCGACGGAGGTTGTTTCGTCGTAGCATGGAAACACAGCCAAAACATCTTCCTCTGGATGTGGATGTCACTCTAGCAGGATTCATACAGTTCTGTATTCTAAGCTGGTAAAAACAATCCCGCTTAACCGTCCGCCTGCCCCTCCCGGGAACCCTTGCCATTGCAGACGATACGGTGCCAATTGTTCCAGGAAAAGTGGTTTTTCCGCAGCCTACTCTACGAAATGCCCTTGTCTTAAAGCTGGAGTTGGCTGTGTTAGGTGTTCTTGTTGGGGATGTCAAAATCCCGAAGGGCGGCGCGCCACAAGCAGACCGAAACCTGTTTTGACCGCAATGCGAGATGCCAATCTGGCGTCTACTCGATTGGGAACGCGTTTGTCTATTTTTGGAACGATCGGCATCATGCCTCTGAACTACAGCAAATGGAGCTTCCTCGAATACATGCTACTGCTACTTGTTTTACGCACCCGTCAAGGGACGCTCCGAACACTTGATTTGCGCGCTGTTGCTGCTTCCTACAACTCTCAACGCCTACTACTGGCTTGCGGAGGAGTTGTCGCTCGTTTTCGCGAAGACGCGGACGTGAGAATCACAATCAGGAACTTGGTAAATACTTGTTGCTTAGCTGGAGGAGCAGAATATCGAAGCCCTGTATTCCAGAACTGTTGCCAGTTTGTTTAAACAGTCTGGCCTTTTTTTTACTTTTTGCCATGTTAAGCTGTCTTAAATATAACGTTTGTTTTAGTCTTCGATGAACGCGGGGGTGTGACCAAGAGAAAAAAAAGAGGACAGGGGAGGAAAAGATTCGAAAAAGCAATTGTAAAAACACACACCCCCCACTTATAATGCAACTTCAGTTATATATAGCAAAGACACATTTACATGCGATACCTTTGTCCTTACCTAGAGAACGACAATATAGAACTCCTGTATGTCAACAGTCTTAGCAGCTTCTCTGAATAATATAATCTTTTGTCTGCGGTGTCTGTTTGTTTTAAATGTGAAGTTTGTATTAATTTTCCATTACTCCAGGTGGGGGGCGAGCCGAGAAAAACTGGGTGAGGGAATAGGAGAACGAAAAAGTTGGGTATCCTTTGTACTTCAGTTTGAAGAAATGAGTTGGAATAAGATTTTTTAAATATAAAAGTTGTTTGAGGAAAAGTCGAAAGAAAAAATCAGATGGAGATCATGTATTGGTGGCAGAATATCGAAATCCTCTATTCCAGAACTGTTTACACAGTCTCTACCTACTTCCCTATTTAGTTTGTTACGGGTGATATTACCGTCCCCCTTTATAGTGCAAGTTCTGTTACTGCTTAGAACATATATATACCATAGTTTTTTGTTGTTACCTCAAGAAGGAGAATATACAACTTCTGTATCTCAGCAGTGTTGACAGGTTGTCTGAAGAGTATAATTTTTGTCTGCCGTCTCTCTGTGTTTTAAATCTGGAGTTTGTGTTAGTTTTCCATCACTCCAGGTGGAGGGGGGACTGAGAAAAGGTGGGCGGAGGGAATAGGAGAACAAAAAAGTTAGCTATTACGCAGTGTCTATGCACTTTGCCCTCAATTTGTCAGGAGAGAGATACGCCCGTCGCCTTCCTACTGCTAGTTTCCTTAGGGGTTAGAATATATATTTACGATATGTTGGTCGTTAGCTGCAGGAACAGAATATCGAAGTCTTGCCGTCTTACCAGTATTGTCACTTTGTCTGAATAATGTGAGCGGTTAAGTGGCATGTCTGTCTGTTTTTAATGTAAAGTGTTTGTTAGTTTTTCGTCAGTCCAGGGACTCGGCAAAGAAAAGACAAAAAAGGAGGGGGCGGCGCGGAGTAGAACGAAAAAGTTAACAGTGATTTGGTGTAGTTCAGTTAAAAGAAATCGCCTGAAATAGTGTTTTCTCAAATATAAAAAAGTTATTCGGAAAAAAACGGAAGGAAAAAAGAAAAACACGGGATGGAAAGGGGAACGAGAGGGGGGGGGGAGAAAAGGCTTGGCTGAAGATACCTTCGCCCGCTACCTAGTACTAGTACCGTTTTTAATTAGAACATATATATATATATATATATATATGTCCATGGTACTGTATACGAAGTCTGTATGTTAGTATTGCTTCAGACGTACTCCGCCGTTTGTTTGTACTAGAAATATTAGTATGAATTTATAGTAAAAACTCGTTTTTTGGTGTTTTGTTATTTTCTTTTTAAATAAATACATTTTTGATTGACTTACTGAATGTTTCCAATAATTGCACAGTTATATTAGCATCCTAAGGTGTTTAATTGTCAGACCAACCGAATCCTTTCGTCTTTTTGTGAAGTGGAATCCGCAGCACAAGAGAGAGGGGACTGGTACTTTTGCGGAATTATTTGCGAAATTTCTCATATTTTCATGTCTGCAGCTTGGTAGGAATAGGGTTGCCGTGTATACTTGTTCCGTCCGTTTTAGCCGATCTGACAAGTTGGACAAGATGTCACAAAAAACTGTTTTATTCGCTTAACGTTATAGTAGTCACCAACGGGACTAGATTATATGCCTACATCGCATCTAGCCTCCAGAGTGCCCTCTTTTTATGAGTTGTCGTCAAACTAGCACCAGCGGCAAAAACCTTGCATTTGTGATTGTTTTTTTAGAAGGAAACTTCTTTCAACTTACCTGATAAAAAAATTTGGCATGGCACGTTCTA
>JASAND010026700.1:0-25586 GCA_030248195.1 Trissonchulus latispiculum
TTTTCATGCTCCACCGGAGCATTTTTATTCTTGTGTATATATACATACACAGACTTATAGTGGACAGGGACTAGACAGTGGTGGACTTTTGTAGACTTTTGTGATAAGTTGGAAAATTTTCAGATTTGTATGGTAAGTTGAAATTTTTTTAAATTAAGAGGGGGGGTCCATTTTTGGGTCACTTTTTCGACTTTCTCCGATCTCGCTAATTTTCACATATTTTATTGTCCAAACGGTATATTTTAACGAGTCTTTAAAATTAAAGTCGTAAGTCTTACTGTTGTCGAGTAATTTCATTAACTGCGATACCCTAGAATTAGAATTTTAATTTAGGCCTTTAAAATTTTTTAATTAATTTTTAAATTATTAAAATTTGAATTGATGCTCAAGTCGTGCTAAATTTTAATCCTTCAAAAATTAATTAAAAAATTTTAAAGGCCTAAATTAAAATTCTAATTCCAGGGTACCGCAGTTTAACATTTTAGCGTTATTTTAATGTATAATTTGTCCAGGTTCATCAACGTTTGTCGGGAGATTTTTTTAAGGCACGCGAAAAAATGACAACTTTTTATATTTCCTATGTTTAACACATAAAATCTCAACTTTGAGATGAAATTACTCATTACGATTTTAATTTTAAAACTTGTTAAAATATACCATTTGAACAATAACATATGTGAATATCAGCGAGATCGGAGAAAGTCGATAAAATGACCCAAAAATGGACCCCCCTTAAGGTGCTGGTTTCCTTTCGGGTATTTTTGACGCATACGGCTTTAATCCTTTACGTAAACAGCTAAAACTTGCGAAATAACCTATTTCCGTGCTCTTTAACATTCTGGGACCAGTCCCGGATTTTTAGACCAAAAGATAAGAAAGTTTTGGTTTTTGGCCTTAGGCTTCCAGACACCGGATTGGTTGCTATGGCTGGAACGAGGACACAAAAATGAACATTTTTGCTTTTACAACTTTTGAGGTATATCTCTAGTGGTTAAGTCAGTATAAGCAGAAAAACCATTTTGAGGGTCAAAAAATGGCCATGTTCGAGGAAATCAGTTTTTTCAAAATTACTGCCAAAGCTTACGAAAAATTTTCGTCCATTTATACTCAATCGATACAGCGTCCAAATGCACATTTTATGAATCCCTATTAGCTGGACTTTATTGCTTTCAGCTAGAGATTTGGCCGGAAAACGATTTTGGCAAAACTGCGGTTATTTTGTTTTAAACATCGATTTCTCAAAAACTACTCGACAGATTCCGGAGAACTTCGCCAGAATGGAAATTCGTACTATTGCGGAGGGACGTTTTTCTTGGTTTTGGCTAAAACTTACCCAGTTTCGAGAAAATTTAGTGCAAAGTTTAAAAATTTAGTGTCTCCGTGCATTTTGCGAATTTTCTCAACCGTTAAGCGACACTGGGCGAAACCCAACAAAACGTCCCTCGGCCCATATGTCCTCTGTATGAAAGCGCAAAAAGAAATTGTGTTTGGTTCCGCATGTTTGAGAAATCGATGTTCGAAAATTTTTGGTGTATATTTAGCTGTTATGTCAGAAAATGTTTGCTAATTTTTTGTTAATTTTGCAAGTTTCGTAAGCTATTGTGAGTGTCCTGGTTCTAAGCTTTAAAACGGATTTAAAAACCCTTTCCAACCCCCAAAATTGGGAAAGTGATAGTGTTTTAAAAAACCACAAAAGAACTGCACAGGAGAACACCACCACCTAGGGTAGGAGATGGTAAATGTAGAAAATTTTTTATTTAATAAATTTAAATCTTTTCCAGCCAACCAGACCAAAATACAAAATATAAAACCGACTTTTAAATTAAAATCCGTATGATCACATCGCGTAAAGCCAGAAATTTTTGAAAAAATATGGGCAAAAACGTAATTTTTGCTTGAAAATTTTGTAATTTCCTAGACTTTTTGAAGTCAGCCAGAAAAAAAGGAAATAAAAGGAATTTTGGGCGAAAAAAAGGAAATAAAAGGAAGGTCACGAAAAAAAGGAAATAAAAGGAATAAGGAACCGCAACAGGCCTGTGTTTTGTCTTCTACTTCGTTGCAGGCTCGACCATGCATTTGTGCGGTGTGCTCGATGTCATGTGACCGAATGAATTGTAACGGAACAATGGAAACGGATCTCCCGAGTGCATGATATTTTTCCAGCAAAAGGTCTCGTTTTTGTTCAAATAATACTACCAGTTTTTGACCTACTGTTGCTGTATTTAAATTTATTCGCTCTGTTGCTTTCCTTTGTAAACATATTTCATACAAAATAATATATAAAATGAGTTTTACATACCCTCCTCTCCTAGTCTTAAAACGTCTCCGCAACCGCTCATTGTGCGGGCAGCGGGCCCTTTCTTTGATTGTGCTCAGGGCAGAGCAGCTGGTTGTTGAATTCTGTGACGAGTGAGTTAAATAATTTTAGCTAACTTGCATTAGCTAAATTTTATGTACCTAAACCTGATAAGCTGGGCCCAAGCCTCAAACAAAGACGTTGCTGCGAATTGAGTTCTTTCTTTCTTTCTCTGTTGCTGTTGGCATAATTTTAATCTGGCAAGGGAAATTTAGATGGGGCTTGCGTAGCCTCTATAGATTAGTGTATCTTCAATTAATAATATGAACAATATATTCTGTGGGCATAGGCCGTAGCAAGCAAATGTGTGGTTGGTTAATGATTATGTAATTATGCACGTATATATATATATTTCTTTCATGTCTTTTTCGCTTTGTATCGGATGAATACGACCTCCTCATTGTCTCCCCTGGCTTTGTGAAATCTAAAATTTCCATTTCGATTAGCTTCTTGTTAAACCTTGTTAGCCCATACAAAGCCTTCCAGCTAATAGAAGATTTAGCTTTACTTACGTAATTGTTCTAGCTCTGGGCTTGTTCATCGCTCAGTTTAACTGAACTAAAGTTGAACTATTGGCTCAACTTCTGCTCCTGTTCTGATCCAATCTTCTTTCTGTTCACTTTACTGACTAGCTCAACTTGATCTATCGTAACAGAAGGACCCTTCAAGTCGAGCTTACTTACCTTTCTTACAGTCCCCCCTCTCTCTTCAGTTTAGTCCTTCCTTACTGTAGATCCGTTTTTGTAGCTAAGCGATAGTGTTCTTGTCTTTCTCTCTGTTCCTGCCTGTCCCTGTATGGTACCTACCTATACACAGTTTCAGCTGCTTGATATTGGCTTTTATATATATATATATATATAAGTATGTGATATATATGTATATATGCTAACTTAGGCTTTACCTTATTGCTCAGGGTCCTGCCTGGACTCTTGTAGCTTTTCAGCTTTAGCCTAGGTAGTAGGTAGGTGAGTTGAGCTTGATCAAGAGTTCTTCTTTCTTCAGTGCATGTTCGCTTCTGTGTCGTCCCATCTCCCCTTGTCTTCTGTAGAGAGTCTCTTTTTACAGGCTCATCAGAACTTCTCTGACTGAGAGTTGCAGAATCCTAGGGCATACTTTATCAGTAGTTGTCATCAGGGCTTGTGCTTAGTAGCCCCCGGTTTTTTCCCTTCGTTCTCTGCTCGCTGTGAGAACTTGTTAGAAACTTGTTCTGCTTGCACCTGCTGATTAATGAAATATCCCCCCTTTCCTTATTAGTTCGGTCGTTTTTCTGGACTGGATATATTCTTCATCTTCTTGCCTTTTCTTCTCTTCTTCTTCTTCTTCTTCTATCCTTTGTTTCAGAAATCTGAGAACTGAGATATATATTAGCTTTTGGTTTGACCTTTCTTCTGGCTATTGTCTTCGCCTTCTGCATTCGTGACTGCTGAGTCTTTGAGGACGGTAAATTTTCCGATTTTTTGATCCGAAGCATCTTTGGACACATAAAAAACTTTCTACCGTATTGTTGATGAAGAATTTACCGAATTGTTAAAGTGAAATAGTTTGTTAACAGTTCCGCGAATCTCGTGAAGCTTTGATTTATGAACCCTTTCTCTGTGGTTAATTGTTTGAAATTTTCTTGATTCTTATTGAGTTTGGGGGGGCATAATATCTCAAATTTTCACATCGCTTTCACCTGAGTTGTCAGTTCAACATTGGTCGGTCCCACCCAACCCATGGGCGTACGCCCCTCCCCTCGAAGCTAGACGTAAAGGAGAATTTTATCGTACGCGCACAGCATGAACACATATTTTAAAAATTTTCCTTAATTTACGTTTATTTTAGTTTGTTAAATCCTTGTATATATAACATGTTTTTTGTCATTTTCAAATACTTTCGCTCCGATATTACTCAATTTTTACCTAGTTTACGATTCTTTTAGCTTTCTGTGGCGTAGTTTAGGTCTGCCCCTCTCCAAAAACCTTTCTATCTGCGCCACTGTCCCAACCCGATCTTTCATTAACCGTTCACTTCGTTGTCTTCAGAGGAAAGTATACGGTATCTATCCGTTCGTAGTTTTCAGTCTTTCTTCGTAGGGGCTGTTCTTTCTGTATAATTGAATTTTTGGATAATTTCCTGTCAGGTGTAATCTTAATCACGATCTCTTGTGAAAAGTACGTATCTCCAGAGTCCTTTACCCCTTCGGCAATATATATACGCAGATTCATTATTGCAGATTCTGATTGAGTTCTTCATGAATTTTTTGATAAAGCATACGTGGACTTACGCACAGCCCTCCCCTTTGTTACTTAATTTTTTGGCCTTCTCCCCTAGTCTTTTTCCGAAATTAAATTTGTATCAAGTTCAAGACTCGTGACTTGGCATTATTCTTACGCAGCATATTTCTGAGTCCTCTTTAAATCCTGCATATAATATACATATATTTTGTTTTATATATATTCTTCCTGCTAAACGTATGTAAGCTTACATTCAATATAACCTACAATATATATATATATATAAACATTTTATAAAATAAAACTCAATAAAATGTTTTGTTACTATACTAACGTGTTATGCTGTTTCTTCTTGCGAATAAACGTTTTTCTTCTTCTTCTTCTTCTTCTTCTTTTATTTACGTATATCTGCCAATAGTTCTCTACATTAATGAAGTAATGAGGTTTAAGTTTAGTTGAGCGTGTGATAATTTTATTGCTAACTTTCTGTCAATCTGTGTTCAGTCACGGATTCGATTCTAAGCTAGCACAAGCCATGCTTGATAGTCATCTGCTAATTCCATCAGTTTTATATTTTCGTACCTAGTTTTTTCCTTCCTGAAATAAGGTATATTTTTAGCTACAATGTTAACCAGAAAGTTAGAATAACCTAAGTTCATATTGACCCTTAATCATGAGGGTGCTCGGAGAGCCCTTCATGATATCAGCGATATATGCATATTCTTTATACATACGTATATTATATATTATATATAATAGGGGTATAAATAGTGCTGTATATAATCGCTTTCTGCATATATGGAGGCTTGGATATTTTTGACATGGCGTGGGGGTCTCATGTGAAACTGAGAGCCAGAGCCTGATCCTGACGGCTGTCAGAGTTAGACCCGTCATATGGATTTGACATAATGCTTTGTGTTGCTTGCGTTCGTAGTCTCCTTTGGGTCGGCTGCTCGTTTTTGCGAATAACGAAGACTTTGGGATTTTTTATATTGTTCTAACTACTTGCCTTACAAGATATATATATATAATATATATAGGTGTACGTGATGGTCTTATTCATACATGTGAACATGATAATAATGAATTTATAGGTGTGTATATATATATGTAGTTTTTTCTAGCTAGTGGACACAATATTTCAGGAGCAATAAAACGGGGCAGCATCTTATATACGCACATTTGTTGGGTGGAGCTATTTCTACTTAACATGTGCTTGTCAGTACCAACCAGTTGCGTAACCACGAATATATAATAACCATTATAAGCGGTCTTGGTTCCGGGTTATTGAGTATATGTAGTTTAAGCATAAGCATATGAATTTATTATTTGTTTTTTAGTTAATGTGTTGGCTGTTCATCTATTTAACAACGTTTATATAGTTCCTTCTGATCTAAAATCTAGGCATGGCATACACATTTTCCTCTTGGCATACACATTTTCCTCTTATCTGGGATATTTCAGCTGCTTCGGGTTCTGTAATTGTTCATATTATATATATACGTAATTGATTTATATGTTATTTCCTGATTTTACTTCAGCTCTATATACGCATGATTGGGACATATTGAACATATTTCAAGCTTATACATAGCTTGTCGGGCACTAGTGCCCGATTTCATTGAAATGTGTTGGTTTTTTATCAAGCAATTCAGTAGTTTATAGAGTAAGTTTCAGTGTCCTACACCCACCATTTCTTTTGTTTGAGCTACACGGACCAGACAGCAGAGTAAGATCCCCCTCTCACTCCCCCCCCCGCTCGGCTATGTCGTTCACAAGGGTTCCCTACATTTCCCCCAAGGAATTGGGGGAAATTCGACGACTGCATTGCGTTGATGCAAGAAAATTACTCAAAACTATATATATATAGGTTTCGTGACTGAAAGTTCCAGAAAATTTATTTTTGCTTGTTGCTTTTTTAAATCTGCTATGTTCATTGGTCACTTGAAATTTGTGATTTTCGAGAAGCGTTCTTTTAGATTTCAGTTTTTTCATTTATTCTCATGAGGCTTTAGCATTGCGTTAATGTGAGGAAGGCTTAATGAGAAGGAAACCAATTAAAAGCCTAATATGCATGGTTCACGTGCATGACTAATTGCTACAGATTAGGTATATATGGAAGAAGTTATCTTTGCAATTTACTTTTATCATTAATGCAGGCTGCAGGATGAGCATTGTGCAATTTCTCTGATAACGCCTCGTTTCATTAGCTTGTACCTAAGTCTAGCCAGTCTAATTGTGCATGTTGGGGGTCGCTTTCCTTAGTACGTAGGCAACACGTTTTCGGATGAATGCATTGTTTCGGTTAATCTCTGGTGATCCAATTAGCAATTAGTAATTTCTTACGTAACTTTTGCAAGGGGTTTCACAAGACAGTTGCCGTACACTTTCATAGCATGATGTGGCAACTAATATGGTTGCTCTAGTGCTAAATGTTCATGATTCTGGTTTCTGACGGCTGTATGGTTGTTGTCGAATCGTAGAGATCTGGTAATTTGAAGCAGGTTTTATGGGTTTAGGTTGGATTCAGGGTACATACGACCAAAAGATGGGATGGGTTTGTGCTAGCAGGATCCAATGCTACCGAAAAAGGCGGAGATTTGACACAATGTCACTTTTGCTGCCTATGCCTACCTTTAATCACCTTTTGTATGCTTTGCGGTAGATCACCTTTTGGTTCTACTACTTAGCGATGCACCGGGTCTTGGGCCGGGCCTTGGTCAAAACTTTAGTTTCGACTCCAGAATCTGTTGTCTTAAAATTAGTATTAAAAAATTTCAAGGGGTTATTAAAGTCAGATTTTTCTCTTGATTTCTGACATATATATATGGTTAGTTTTCCTATGCAAGTAAGTGTTAATGAAAGATTCTTTAGTGCTCAGCAACGGAAGATCACTGACGCCTAAAGTGCAACGCACAATGACTCGCGTCGACGCGACATGTTGTTTAGAAACGTGTCAACGTGTCCGCCTATGACTTTTTAGCAGTTTCAAATACCCGGTGTAAGCTCACAAACACATGCAGACGCTTAAATGCATGCGTCGACGCGTGTCTACTCTCGGCTGGGACTATGAAATCGACCTTACTCCTACGTATATACCTACTTAGTAGATTCTTTCTTTGCTCGTGCTGGTCATTCGTTGCTGCACCAGCTTGACAGAAAAGCCAGGATTAAGCCGAATGCTTTTTTTCTGTTATAGATGTGAAAAATGTTAGCATATATAATATGTACGTATATACGTATATATATATACATATACAAGTACGTTAGCATATATACGTTTTATATAAATAAGTATATATTGTATGTATATATACGGGAGGGTGGGGACAGCCTTTCTTGTGAAGAAAATGTTACATTGGATTTTTATCATTTTAAGCCTTTTTTCCTTTTGCCACTTTTTCTGTGAGCACGCCATCTAATGTTTAGCTTGAAATTATATATTTCTGCGCTTGAATAAGCGGCAGGCTTGCATGCTTTATTGAAATTTTTTATTCCTGCTGGAGCAGGAATGTATAAAAAGGAAATTAGTATGTTTAGTGCATGGTGAGTCAGTTCTCCATTCAGAAGCCCTATCTTCAACATAGGGCTAGCTTAGGTCAGATTTTTTGCATTCGGATTATGCAAATTAGGTTTTGGAGCCTATTTAAGCGGCAGAACTGTGAGCGTTCGCGCAGTCTTCGGCTGTCAGCAATCTAAACGATTGCAGATTTTTGAGCACTAGTGTAGCTTGGGAGCTACACGTGGTGCATGAGGGTGCAATGAAATAGGGTACTAGCTTGCGCTGGACATCACAAGTTCAGGCCAATCATGGCATGGCAAGCATAGGCCTGCACTCTCTGATGACCATAGAATTCATTGAGAATTGGAGAAAAATTAAGCAGCGGAATAAAAGTAATAAAAATTTTGTGCACAAAATTTTTGTTTCCTTTTTATTTGGAAGAACGAATGTAAGTTTGTCAGCTGTACTGCTGAACCCGATGATGTTAACTGATTGTATTGTGCTATGCTGAGGAAAGTCTGGTCTGATAAGACAGAAAAACAGTTAGTGAGATATTTCAAATGATAACAGTAGTTCGATACTAAAAGAATTAAGCTGAGATTAGTTAAGTCAAGTGAAATTATAAACCGAACCTGCAGCTTCTAACGCTTAAAGAGTCTTCCGACAAAGGCAACTTTGCAATTGAATAAAAACAGGTCTACAAAGGAATACTGCCCCTTTTGGGGCCAACTTGTTTTGGTTTTCTTCCTGCATATATATTAAGTTTTGAAGCATAGACACGTATGCCATATACGAATACACATACATTTACAGGTTACATATATATAACGTCTTGAATTGGGCCCAGCTTCAGAATTTTATGAATTGACGTGAAAATGGCACTTTTTTATATATTTGCCTTTTGGCATTCACCATATTTCATTCGCAAGCGCTGCATTTTTAGTTTTTTACTGCAAATCCGTCTTGTCAGCCATTACACACTTTAAATTCTGTGGCGGTTTTTTCTTGATTTTTCTTTCTTAATGCTGCCTGAATGCTGCACCTGCGAACATCTGTAAATCAGCGGGCTTGAGTAAAGAAAAAATGCGCTGATTATGCACATGCAGTTATGCGCATATAGTAAAAAGATAGCATATGTTAATATTATATATATATATATATATATATATATATATATATATTCGTATGTATGAAAAATGCTTTTTGCAGGCAATGATTGATAGCTCGTTCTGAGAAGTTAGTTTCTTTCTTATAAAAATGCTGGTTTTGATGATTTTTGTGGTTCTCTGTTGATAATGGTGAAGATTTAGTCATTTTTATATATTTTTTTTTTTTTTTTATATATATATATATATATATATATATATATATATATATATATATATATATATATATATATATATATATATATATATATATATATGCAGGAGCGCTTGGAAACCAGTTTAGCGTATCTATATACATATACACACACACATATATATATATATATATATATATATATACTTTAATCCAACTTGAGCACATTTGCATTTGCAGTACCTTACCCTACCACCCGCAGTGGAGCACTTGTGTGCGCTGAAAGTTGCTCAAATTGTGACTCAATTTCTGGTTTAAGCTTATTTCTTTCTGTACACGGTTCCGTGACCCTGTCTGGTGTGGTGGACGCTCAAAAATGAAGGTCATAGGTGGGTTCGAGTCCCTTCGGGAATTTTCTCTTCCTGGTGTACAACCAATTTTTAAGTAGGCCAAACCTCCTTGTTTACAAACTCTAGCAGTCAGGAAAATCGTTATCTTGTTGATTTTCAGTTATCTTCTTCGATGCTAAATTCTGCCAATAGACTGAGAACTCTACAAGTTTCTGACATTTCATTCATTTTTTGTATTTTCTGTGACGTCTATAAAGATGGGTATGCATGTCGTATGGATATATGTAACCGAGTTATAACGAAAAGAATTGCTCATTTTTGAGAATTTTAATCACTAGTTTCTGGAGAGTTCGTTTCCTGTTCAAAGAAAGCTTCACTGCTGTGCGCTTTTCTGCCTGTCTCTTCGGCTGTAACTCACGTATAATTAACTAATTAACTTATCAGGTTTAATAATCCTTGCAGATTACTTCTGAAACTGTGACTCAGTTTCTCGGGGTAGGATAATTTTCTTAGCGCCAGTGCTTTGTACCATGACGACACTACAGATACGGTGCTCTAAAATGCATACTAAACTGTCAAGGTCTTACTTTCCGAAATGAATTTTTGTTCTTATATGTATCTGATATGCTACAGTAATTCGATTTTGATTTTTGATTTTAATTTTTCCACACGTTTTAGGCTTTCTGTCCATATATATTGTATATGTTACGTATATACCGTATGAGATTGTGTACCGTATAATACGGTACGGCAATTTTCGTACCGTATTAAATGGTACGTACCGTATAATATATACGGTACAACTTTTTCTCTACCGTATTAAACGGTACGTCCCGTATTATATTGTACGGTTAGTTTTTGTACCGTATTGGCGAAGAACTGAATACTGCTGTTAAATAATATTAAGTAAAACAAATAATACAAATTTTGCAGTTTTGCTACAAAAATAGCAGCGTCTCAAGATGTCGCTTCCGACAAAACAGTATTTTTGCACAAAATTTAACTTCTTTTCTGTGCACACTACTTGCCGGGGTTCTACATAGTATCATTTCGAATTTCTAAAAGTTTCAGCAAGATAATTTAGACATGTATATACTCTAAATTCCTAAAATTCCATGAAGTATTATTAGAAATTTAAACATTCCACATGTTTTTCCTATAATTTGAAAAAATGGAATTTGAAAAACTTCCATCCTAGTTAAATTGACCCGTGTGGTACAGGATTTACCTGCAAAACTAAAGTCAGACCAAACAATCTTGGAACCGAGCTGTGAGCGACTGTCTTGAGTTCACCTTTGAAGTTAGTTTAAATAATGACATTCAAATATTTTCAGATGGTTTTGTCGGAAGCGAAATCTTGAGAAGCTATTTTTGTAGCCAAACTGCAAAATTTGTATCATTCGTTTTATTTAAGGAACGAGGATGGAAGTATTCCTACATCTTCAATCGCTTTCTTCCCAAAAATAGCGTCCAAGGTTTAGCTTCCAACAAAACCGTCTGAAAATAGTTGAATGTCATTCAGATCTAAGCACTTATAAAATTGAAAATTTTTTAAACCTTATCTATATTTATTTGTTTGTTTATTTGCATTTTCTTTATTTTTGTGTAAAAACGTTGACTTTCAAAAGTTAAGTTCAAGCATTTTCACTTTTTATGTTCAGAATATTTAATAGAATTAATAGAATTAGAAGTTCAGAATTTTATGTGGCATGGAAATAAGAATTGCAAGAGCGAAGTTTTTTATCTTATTTATTAGTTATCGTTTTTAGTCTTGCAGATCAGATTCAGTTCTTTGCCAATACGGTACAAAAAGTAACCGTACAATATAATACGGGACGTACCGTTTAATACGGTACAGAAAAGGTTGTACCGTATTATTATACGGTACGAAAATTGCCGTACCGTATTATACGGTACAAAATCTCATACGGTACGTAACATATACATATTAATGTTAAACAGTTGATCAGTGGACTTTTGTACGTGACCATTGTTTCTTTTTTTGTTGCAGACTTTGGCGTTCGGTTTTTGCTCATTTCTGGGTGTTATCTTTACGTAAGCCCGCTTGACTAAGGCCTGTATATGTGTTGCATTATTACAACATCAAATCTGCTGCCTAAATTTGCTGACTTCTTATCCATTGATTTTCTAACCAAATTTTTATCCAATCACCATTCATCCATCTGCTGACCGATGTCCACCACTGAACCACCTCCCCTTCTGCCCCGCTCTGCCAGGCGGTCCCCACCACCAGCCGACCCTGGCTTTGCCCTGCCTGGGGGTGGCCCAAGTCCGGCCTGTGGATCAGGGGGGCCCTCCTCCTCCCAGGATCTTGCGGGTGAGCCCTGGTACTGGGGTCAGGCCAGTCGGGAGTTTGTGAACGAACTGATGCGAGACCAAAGCGACGGGATCTTCCTGGTTCGGGACTCCAGTACCTGCCAGGGGGACTATACCCTGACCCTGCGGAAGGACGGGGCCAACAAGCTGATCAAAATTTTCCACCGACTACCGGAGAATTGCTATGCCTTCTCGCCCACAGATCCGCGGACCTTTGCCAGCGTCCGGGATCTGATACAGTACTTCTCAGAACATTCCCTGAAACCCTACAATCGGAGCTTAGATATCACCCTAAAGAAGCCATTGCAAAAGTATGTTGCCCACCCACACAGCTTCTGATTTATACGTAGTTACGTATTACGTAATGCATATATATATATATATATATATATATATATATATATATATATATATATATTGTATACATTCTTATGCTGTAGGTTATATGTATATATGTGCGTGCATCATACTTAGATACTAATTTCGCACACGAAGTTATTTAAATTTTTCAGTCTAACAAAATATAGTTTTATCTCATGAGCATGCTTCCCCGTTTGTCAGTCTTGATTAAAATCTGAAATGGGCGGACTGCAGCATTTCTAATAAAAGTATTTTACGTATTTTTACTTATGTTATACTGTGCCCTTAACACTTTATTAATGGGGAGGAGGGGTGGCAGGGGATAGGTTTAATCAGTTTTTTTAATTGCTCTCTAAACTGGAACAGTCACGTTTTTTGCTGGGCATAGAGAAATTTCCTTTAACTTTACGAACGACTGACTACCTACCAGTTTCTCATTAATTTTGTCACTTTACACACACTGTAGGTAGAAAAAAAGCATTTTGACATATAGGCTCTGTAGATTGTAAAAGGAAACTTTTTGCAGTAAGGAAATCTTGCTAGCAAAAAATGTCCCCTGTTGCCTCTCAGCATCCGTTTAACAGGAATTTAGGCAGACATTACAACTTTTTCTAGTGCAAGTTTTCTGAATCAATTTCTTGATGAATTGCCCCTAATTTGTCCCCTCCCCTTCAGCATTTGAATACAGACATTTTTCAATCATACACATAGCTTTCCTACGTGCGTATACGTGCTTTATCTTCATGTAAATTCATGTTTATATACGTGAGTAGGCAAATATTATATATGTAGAGACATCTTTAAACTGTTTCAGTCGATGTTGCGCATCGACATTGTAATATTTAAATTGAATTTATTGTAACATTGAATTGCAATTACTGTCGTTTCAGCAACAGATTTGATTTCGCGATTTTGTTGAAAGGTCACATTTTGTGACACTCAAAGTTAACAGTGATTATGATAGCCCCTTTGGAAACAAATTATCAAATCTGCTATTCTCCTTTTGCAAATTTGCTTACTTATGTAATAAGCACCTTACGTATACTTAGGTAGGTAATATAAGTTTAAACCTTAGAAATCTCACAAAATACACAAGTTACGTATATATATATTCCGTTAGCTCTTCTATATATGCGTACTCTGGTAAATAGCACTCCAAATTTGTTGACACTATGATATTTTGAAAGCTATATAGTTTCACTTTCGGAGCTTGACTTTAATCCTAAAATTTTTTCTAAAATTTTTAAAAATTTCATAACTTGTACCACGAATTATATAACATTTTTGAACTGTTTTGAGGGTAACTCGCTATTGTGTGTATATAGTAGAGACCTTCACTCAGGCCCGCAGGCCCGGCCCGGGCCGGCCCGCCCGGCCCCCGGGCCGGGCCGGGCCGGGCCTAAGGTAGAACGGGCCGGGCCGGGCCGGGCCGAGGGAGGAAAAAATTGGGTGCGGGCCGGGCCGGGCCGGGCCGAGTGCTGGAGCGGGCCGGGCTTCGGGCCGGGCCTATTCTTTTCAGTTATACACAAAGTTTTGTCTGATTTGTACGAGTTTCATTTCCCAATTTTTGGATTTTTTTCTGGAAATTTTAGTAGCTTCCAAAATGAATTTAGTACTTCTTTGGCTATTTATTTCGATCTAATTATTTTTATTTAGTTCTTCAAGCTGTTTTTAGCTCTTCCCTATGTACAGGTACGTAGCTTACTTGTGCGTGTAAATTTTTTAATCTTTATATATCTTTTGCTCATCCATTAAGATTTGAAATATAATGTTTATTTTTAATATTTGACAAGAGTTCTCTTGATATGTAGTTTGTGCCTTGCTGACTTGCATCAACGAAATTGAGGAGCCATTAATTCTCTGAACAGAAAGAGCTGAAGCGTTGACTGTGCAGTAAATAAATATATACCTACTGGGAAAGTGACTAAAAATATTCTCTGCCATGACAAACAATTTTTTGAAATTTTGAACAATGTTTCTGGCAAATGCAAAAATTTAGCAAAAACGGGCTCGGGCCGGGCCGGGCTTGACTTTTTAGCTTACGGGCCGGGCCGGGCCGGGCCTGACTTGGAGCGGGCCCGGCCGGGCCGGGCCGAGGTTGAAAATTTTTTGAACGGGCCGGGCCGGGCCGGGCCGAGCAGAATTTTTTACGGGCCGGGCCGGGCCGGGCCTGAAAATTTAGGCCCGTGAAGGTCTCTAGTATATAGTGTTTTTCTCAGCATTCTTGGTGTGCCACATACTTTTAAGGAGTCAATGTAGGACACAGCTGTTGTGTGTTCTTAACCTGCGTAGCACCTGTTCTAAGGCTAAACTTAACTGGATCGCATCACATATTAGCTTTATTGATCTGAAAAAAGCTGAAGAAAGTATGAACCTGATATGAACGTTTTGATTGCCGAGAGGCCTATTCAGGTTTTGCCAGATTATTTTCCCTTCAGCTGTTTAATCCGCGAACACAGTGTTTCGAACTTGTTATGAGGACAAAAATTTATCTCTCTTTTGACCGTACGGGGGCTTTTGTTTTGTCAAAAATCTGCATATGACAGCCAACCAGAGAAATAGTACCATATGCACGGATATATACAGATATTATAGAGATAAGTTATCCCCCTAAGAAAGCTGGGGGTTTTCCTGCTTTTCTGAAGACAAAATTTTTATGCCTAATCCTGTGCTGTCGGTTAAGTTTTCGCAACAGTAGGAGATCTTGGTTGACGCCAATCCTTAATATCTGCGGTGCCTCAAGTTTGTTTCTGTCTGATTAAATACAGAAAAAGTCAGGAAAAATGCATTAATGACAACATAACTATATTATATACATATATATATATTATATATATATATATAATATATATGTATATATATATATATATATATATATATATATATATATATTATATATATATATATAATAGAGATGCACCGGGGCCGCCACTACCGGGGCCGGGGCCGGGGCCGGGACCTCATCGTGGCCCCGGCCGGGGCCGGGGCCGGGGCCACCTTGGCCCCGGTACCGGGGCCGGGGCCGGGGCCGGGGCCTAGAAATTGGGGGTCCAAATCGAAAATTTTCAAAAATTTTCTTGAAAATTTAAATTTTGCAATAATTTTATTATATACAAACGTTACTATCGTTGTTTTCATTCATATCAGCGGGAAAACAAACTATTTGTAACACTTTTTGACTTTCGAAAATTCAAAATTTTGGTCAAAAAATATCAAAAATTTACAAAATTTTGCTAATTTTTAGCCCCGGTCAGTACCGGGGCCTGACCACCGGGGCCGGGGCCGGGGCCTGACTACCGGGGCCGGGGCCGGGGCCTAGCCCCGGTGCCGGGGCCGGGGCCGGGGCCAGGCCCCGGTGCATCCCTAATATATTATATATATATATGTGTATATAATTTAGGTCCTTTAGCAAGTTCGAGTTCGACCACCCACAAAATTCTAATTAAACTTTATAAGATAAAAGTGACTGCTCTGCTGCCAGCTTATGTGAAACCCTTCCTGTGGGATTTTAATTGGGCCGTTTTGAGGCTGTGCAAATTGTTAGATTTATTTATAATTTATGTCAAAATAAATACTGACGTATGTGTACCCAGTAATTTTTACAGCGTACGTACTACGTAGTACATGTATAAGCGACTGTGTTTGTGTGTCAATTTCTTTTCTTAATTAATTAATGATAGTTAATGTACTCTTGTGTAACTGTTTTTCTTCTGGTGTTTCAGGCCTGCCATGACCCAGCTGGTGGGTGAGGAGCTCAAAAAGGTGGAACTGAAACTGTGCTCCGCCCACGCTGCCTACCTGTTCAAATCCAAACAGTATGATCATCTCTATGAGGAGCTGACTCGCTCCAATCAGGATCTCCACTTCAAGAAGCAGGCCATCCTAGCCTTCGAGGAGACGCTCAAAATCTTCGACATCCAGCTGGAGGTTCAGCGCCAGATGCTGGGCCAGGCTCAGCCTCATGAGATCAAACGGATCCAGGAGAACGCTCAAAGCCTGACAGAACGACGGGAACTGTTCGAGGCCAACAAACGAAACCTGGAAAAGGAGGTGAACAGGTGTGCTAGGGAGACCCAGCTGTTGGAATCTCAGCATAATGCCCTGAAATCTGAGGTTCTCCGGGCCTCCAGGAAACGGAAAAACTACGAAGAGATGCTCATGGGTCAGGGCGTGGGTCGGGACAGTGTGGAACGGCTGATTCAGTCCGTCAATGAAAATCTGGACAAGTACATCAAGGATGGAGAGTACATTTTGGACATTAGTCGACGACCGCACAAGGACTCTAGGACCTGGCTGGTCCTAAATACCAGCAAGGCTGAGTGTATGTCACTGTTGGCCGGTCGCCCGGACGGCACCTTTCTGATTCGAAATTCGGAAACCCAGCCCGGATTCTATGCCCTGAATGTGGTCTGCGGCACCCGCACTCACGGCTGTCTGATCGAGTGTCGTGAGGGCAGCCGGTTCGGCTTTGCCAACACCAACATGTACTTTCCCAGCCTGGAGGAACTGGTACTACACTATGCCTGCAACTCTCTACAGGAGCATAACTCTGACCTGTCCACTATGCTTCTGTACCCGGCCCGAGCGGACCAATACAGTACAACTGCCAGCACACCGGTGAGCACCCCCACAGCCAGCACCAGTCAGCTGCCTCTCCTGCTGCCCGCCCAGACGACCCTGGGGGGCAGCAGTGGGGGTCAGACCCCGGCGTCCCCTCTTTCGGCCCCCTCCTCCTCAGCTCGACCCCCCACGTCGTTGTCGCCTGCTGTGGCCAGCAATCCGGGAGTAGTCACAACTACGGGTGATTCTGGTACCGGTTCTTCTTCTTCTTCATCTTCTCAGCATTATCAGAGAACTTCTTCTTCATCTTCTTCTTCTTCTTCAGCTGCTGCTGCTGCAGTCGGATTATCAAAATCTCCTAAGGAGGGTTCGACTGATCACTATTCATCGTTAGCCTAAAACAATTCTAGAATAGAACCTTGTGTATTGTATTGTATTGTATTGTATTGTATTGTATTTGGAAATCTTCACTGCTGTCCTGAAAGTGTAAAAACGGAAGCATTTACCTTTATATTTTCTAAACTCGCTATGTGCAATTTTCTTTCATTCTTTAATTATATAAGATGTTAAACGACAGCCGAACGTAGAACTTAGTATTTGCAAAACCATTTCTATCTAATTCGAAAATTGTAAGGGCCCAATCGTTCTTGATTTGCAGGACACATTTCAGTTGTGAAAGGTTTGCGATACTGTATTGTATATAATTGAATTATATACATAGTATATATATTTAATGTACTGTACGGAGTACTGTATCTTCGTACTGTATTTAGGCTTTTACCATTATCCAAGACAAACCTGAAATGTTTGGCAGCAGGAATATATATCTTGAGTGCGTACGAAAGCCAACCTTGTTTTCTTAAATTTGTAGACATAAAGTCAATAAAAAGTATATAATGTTTAGCAATATGTATATATTTACCTAATTAATACAACTATATATGTTGTGGACTCTTACCAAATTTTGTAGACGTGCACTAACCATTTTTCTTTCGCTTCATTATACTGCCATAAAGTAAAAATATTTTCAGCTTTCCAGCTTAAATATGACATTCATAGAAAAAGTCACTATTGATATCTGGGAAGGTTTATGTTCAGCTATTTGGATTATCTTGTACGTTGTACGTACCAGTTTCATAAAATTTCCGATTTGACCCTTTTTCCCCAAATCATTTGGAAGCTTGACATGGTAAAATCTGGATGCAGAAGCGGATAATTTTCAACTTTTGTAAAACTGGTACAAACTCAAACTACGTATGTACATTGGGACTCAATCGTATCGTACAAATTTTGTGCTATGTAATTGGTGAGTTTTTACTGTATTCATCGGATAAGCTGTGCGAATGAATCAGCTTTAATACCTAAAGTTTACTGTATAGATTCATTGGATTACTGTATGTACTGTACTGTGCGTTTGTTTATTTTTGTTTGCCTGTCTACAGTTTGATTGCCTTTCCTACCTTCTTGTTATGTAATCAGTGGTATATTGTGTACCCGCACGGTTTCTGACCTTAGATTTGTTATAAACTACATATTGCTGCTTTTTAGTTAGATTGATAGAAAAGTGCTCCTTACTACATATTGCATATTCTATGTTTCTGCGACTGCTAATCTTTACTTAGCTTCTTTCTGCTGTGCTACCCTTTTAGTTTTTTCTAATTCATTTTGTTCTTCATTTCCCTTTCTTTTACTTTCAGACAGACTGAGATTTTACCAAACTTTCAGATTTCTTACTAGCCTGCTAATTGTTTCAGAATTTTGGAAACCCTGCTAAGCGCAGGCGATATGATATTTTATGGTTTAAGCTGAAGTTTCTAACAACGGTAGAGAGTTATAGCCAGGCAGTGATTGTAGGAGCCACGGGAATTTTTACATTGCACAGTAAAATTCAAGGTGCTCCTTCCTCACTTATGGGTTTTAAACTTTATATATATATATATATATATATATATATATATATATATATTATATACACATGTATTATATATTATATATAAGAGTGTATGCGACAAGAGTCCGATGCTGGATCAAAAATATTTTGAGTGTTTGGATGGGTGGGGAATACTGCTTGCAAACTTTAGACACTAATTACGATCCATAATTAGATCTGGACTTTTATGGTATATATGCGACAGTTACAGTCTGACACAGTTTTTGTTACATATATAAATCGAACAGAATCCCAGAGAACCGTTACGTACCCTCTGAAACTTTTACGTAATTACATTTTTTCTCCACTCACTAGTCTCAGATCAGCATTTTTCACATTTTTCAGGTTATTCTCCCGGCGACTTATATTAGAGAGTTGAGATAAATTTTTTGTGTCTGGACAGAAAATTGCTCCAGGTCGAAAATGTCTGTGTCAGAATGTGACAGGTCTTCAGATTTTCTTCCTTTCTATATTTTCCTGCAAAAAGCTACTATGCTAGTTAAGTTAACATATAGTTAGTTAGGTACAGAACCTTCGTCGGAGTATATGCATAAGTATATGTCGCGGTCGCCTCGCCAGCTATATTACCATTTTGCCAGTTGAAGCAGAAGTCTGGACGACTTAGCTACAAATGGCAAACTTTTTCTCTGGGCCTGGTTTCTGCTCCGATCCGGACGGCAGACGGGGAACCCCTAACTTTCCTACTACACTTAATTAGGACTAGCTTCTGTGAGTATCTACCCCCCTTCCCGCTTTCCCTTAATCATGCTGCACGTAAAGGATTCTAGGTAGGTAGGCATACACTTTGCAATAAGATTCTAGGATGTCCTACTTAAACTTAAGTTGATGTTAATCAGAATAATTAGTAGGTAGTGGAAAGTGTACGCACTGTCTTCCTGTTCTGTTCTGTTGTAAAAAGAATTGAGCGGTATGCGTAAGCTGAGTCCCCGAGGCAATCGCTAGGCACTGAGATTTTAATGAGATTCTGTCAGTCCTCGTGAAATGTTACAAAGTAGAATAGCTTGATAGAAAGGAAATCTGGGAGATTGAAATTGCCTAAAGCTATGACTTGCCGGATTTGAGATTTAGGTAGGCAGCTAACTAGCTAGCTATATGTATAGCATAAACTTTGCCTTTATACTGTACGCTAGCCTTACTGTAGATGCTTACTGTAAAAAATTATTCTGACAGGCTGTCGCTTTAATCTTTGATGGCATGGAAAGTAAAAGTTTACATATAACTTGCAATCGCTAAGTAAATTTTGGGAGAACTTAAACTGCTCTAAATAGAACTGGCTTTTGGCGGGTGAAATATTGCTAATCCGAACTGAGTATATTTTTTGTCTTCTATACATGTTTGCTTGCAAATTGTTTCTTATTGACAGTTTAGTTTTAACTGTTTATTTGTGCTAGAATTTTTATTTCTTTCGACAGTCTGGTATCTTTTTTCTTTTTCTTTCGCTTTCTTCTTTGTTTTGTGTTATTGATTCTTCTTAGAATATTAATTTCTACTCTGCCTAGTTCCTGAGGTTACGTAATGTGAACTATATATTGAAACAAAAAAACCGTTATATATTCCTAGTCAGGGCTGAAAATTTGAAAATATTTGGAAATACTTTTGATTTTGACCACTTTGAAATTTTAGTGTGCTGAAATGTTACCTAATTGTTTTTCTCGTTTCAAAAAATGGGCAAGAACCGCTTCCTCCTTGGCCTTTTTGAGACTTTAGTTTCGTTCCATTTGAGAACACATTGGACACTGTAACCTCGGAATTAGCCGCTTCGCTTATTATATGCTTTTCTATGTGACGTAGTATATTTTTACGCTTTCTTAGCTTATGCTTTGACAAAGGATTTATTATTCAATTCTTGTTTTGTACCATTGTAGGCATTCGATTGGTTCTGTTACTGTAACTTTACTGTATTCTACAACATGTATATAAATACTGTACTGTAGACCCTACATGTATGTGTATTTGTGTCCTGAAGTTTTTTTACAGATGTTTTTTCTGACGCGTCAGTTTAACTGGTGATACAGGCTGTTTGTTGTGATAATGCAGTCTTGCATGTTTTGTTCATTATGATGCTCCCAAGATGGTTTCCTTTTGACAGATAAAAGATTTGTTTCTGACGTGCGTCTTGGACGTTTTGATAGTTTAGTATAGGCATTTGTAGCAGCCAGGGAAAGTAAAGCTGGCTCTTTAGGTTCCTTACTTCCTTACAAGTTACAGCATAGCCTGGGTAATTTTACTTGCAATCAAGTCCGTAGTGGTAGTCCGTCAATAGGTACTGGCTAACTGTGCTGTAATGTGAGTGAAATTGAACATTGGAAAATCAAACTAGTAATTTGGTATGAATCATGAATTTATCCTAATTGAGTCAATTCTGGTGCGAATACGTACACAAAAAAGCCACTGACGCTTAAGTAGAAGTTTTACAATACAGTTTCGCTTGATCTGAGAAAAGAATCAGGGTATCAGAATCAGGGAACTCGGGTTCATAAAACTGCTGGAGAACTAGGAAGCCATAATCGTATACATCGTATACATCGTAGTAATTTTTGTATACAGTAAATACTGTATTTACGGGATGATTTACACATAAAAAAGTTTACTAGTGAATCAACACAATTTTAATGTACAAATAAAGTGATTTTCCACCGTGTTATTAAGAATAGGCTAGTTTTGGTTCCATTTTTATTTATGACGCCCGGTTTCCTAAGCTGATCGCTATTTGAGTTCCAGTTTGTGACGGAAACTTTTTCAAGGACCGGAAACTAATTTAGATCGATTCTGTAATTTGGTAGTTGTGGTCGGCATCCGTTTGCTTACAGTTCACTACCTCCTGAATGAAAGAAAGATTCTCCAGGGAGCATTGAGATCTAGGCTCCAGTTTTTATCCATAAATATTCTTTCCTGAGCTGGGCTTTGTAGCTGCTTCCTTTTCCATACAACCTTCCCTAGTTACCGCCTGTATCCTGCTTGTACCAATGTCTCCTACCTTAGCTACCCAGGCTGGTGCTTTCACTACCTAAAACTGTCATAGACTCAATTATACTTATTGGATGGAAGTAATTTATGCAAATTGTGGGTAGTATAATTACTAGCTAAGGGCAAGTTAGCAGAAAACGTCATGTAAAGTTGGAGTCAGTTTGGAAAAACTAAAATCGAATGCTTTCACGAAGAGTTAGATCCGGGTACCCACGGGCCTATATGGGTCTTGGGGGTCCTAGGGGATGGGAATGTTTTGGGGGTTGGTTTTTAGTGTTTTGTTTGTTGTTTGGAGGGGGGGGGGGGGGGGGGGGGGGGCCTGGTCCGAGTCTGAAGACAGGCGGGGGCGGGGGGGGGCGGGATGGGTGGGGGGGGGGGTGTGAGATCCAAAAAAGATTGCCTATTGAAATAGATGGGGGGAGGGAGAGGAGAAAACAACCACCCGTTGAGGCACTGATCCGGGTACCCACGGGCCTTACCTGGTCCGAGTCTGAAGACAGGCTGTGAGATCCAAAAATTGATTGTAGATATTCAATTTTGTGCAGTATAAGCATTGAAAACTTGGAATATGTCTAAAAATCTAACCTAACCTAACTATATCAGTAGTATCCGTATCTGAGCAGACGGGTCCGGTCCGGGCGGGTGAAAAATTGGACCCTGATCTATGTAGCTTTATTTTCACGGTATATAATGTAAAACAGAACTTCCTAGTCTATTTGATGTCCAGGATCATCTGTTGACCGTACACTACGATGAAATCTTGGTGCAAATTTTGAATACTTTCTAGCTGCCCCAATAAAGAGGAATTTCTAAACCTGGAGGGTGCTGGGGCTGAACTAGACGAACTGACAGTCCTGGAATCGGTTTACTGCAAGGACGGTGAATTCAAACGAATCGATAGTCGTAAGCAATTGTATATATACCGAACGCAGCATGCATGCATAATCTTCCATATACTACAAAATGCTGTATCTAGTGCTGGAGCTACCCGATAGTTGTTTTTAGGCTTATTTTAGTATATTGGTACTATTGCTTTGGCTGGCTATAGAATCCTAGTTGACCCTTAGTTCCTGCTCTTCTAGATGTATATCTATCGAAAAGAAGGATTAGAAGGGTAGTACTGCTGTGTGTTGGCCACGCCCATTTCGTCCTATTTAGGTTGGCGGTCAATGGCATCGGTCAATGCAAAACGGCATTACTCCTTCGCCGTGACCTCGCCTTACCCATAAAATTTGCTTTGTAATAATGTAAAGCCGTGATTACACTTGACAATTTTGTGACAACGCGTTGCCACAACGGCAGTTGCTACAGAAATGTCACGACGTTGCTCGTGTAACCAGTAACACAATGTTGTGACAACTGTTTACAATGCGTTTGGACCATGCCCGATTTCGTCGTGACAACGCAATAGTAAACATAGCGTTGGTTCAACAGTAAGTATGTGTTGTCACAATCAGTTGTCACGTGCAGGCGCGTAGCCAGGGAGGGGGGGGAATGGGGGGAATTTTTTCCTGCTATGTGTAAAACGCCCATTTTTCAAAAAATTTTCGGCGCGAAATAAGTGTATTGTACCGTTATAATACGTGTTTCGCACTAAAAACGAGTACCAATTACTCTATTTGGTGTACTTTGACCACCTTCTGCATCATTTGGGTGCATGAACACGCACTGCGCCTTAAAAATTATTGTAATTTCAACGAATACTCTGTAAAAATTCCACGAAGGTCACGAAATAGAAAAATTTCTCGGCTTCTGGGGGGCTCCGCCCCCCAGACCCCCCCACAACTTTTGCATCCCCCCCGAAATTTTTTTCTGGCTACGCTAGTGGTCACATGTAACCACTAGTTGGCACGAGCGACAACTATGGCAGACAACTGCCGTTGTCACAAGATTGTCAAGTGTAACCACGGCTTAAGGTAGATGTAATGTAGGTAGGTACGTGTCCACCCAGTACGTAGATCCTCTACGCCAAGTTTTAACCTTGACTTATTTTAGGAACTTTTGAGCTTCAGCTTGCAGAACAGCGATTGATTGCAAACTTCCACATTCCTGAAGACTATCCTGTCAGTTGTCCAAAGTTGGATTTCCGAGAATGGACGAGTGATGTGGATAAGCAAGATATTGAACACCTTAAAGAAACCTTTTATGCAGAAGCAATAAACGCTTGCAGGTTAATCTTTACTTTTCATCAAAATTGTTTTTAGATTTGTATCGCTTTTTGCGATTTCATTGCTTTATGCGCGTGTATATTGTGAACGCTTACATACCCAATGCGAATATAATAGAGAATTCTATTGAAAGGGACGTCTTAAAATGTGTCCTAAATGCTTTTCGGTCCCACAAAAGTCTGATCTTTATTTTTTTAATGATCATACTTTTGTATACATTATAACAGGTCTGGTAAAGAGTGCATCCTTCTTGATCTGATTCAGTGGCTGAACACCGAAGCAACTGACCTATTGAACAGAAAGTCTAAAATTGCAGATGATGATACGGCCCCTCACAGTTCGTCTTCATCACGTGACCAACTGCTGACTCGTCTTGTGCTACAGATTGATCATATGCGAGACACGAAACGCTACAAAAACTGTATTTTTGAATGGGTCAAAACTTTGAGTCTTGTCGGACGACTGGTCCATAGCGCGGTATCAGGAGGTCCAATTTTGTTGATTCTAGAAGGGACCTCGGAATCAGTGAAGGTTTGTGCGTGCTTTGCTTTGTATATAGCTATTTTGTCTGATATTTGCATAATTTGCATAATTGTACTATTATTAATAAAAGAGGAGTAAGCCATCAGAGGGCTTCTCTCCACTGCATTGCGTTTGCTTAACGGTGTTCCATCCACAATACGCGAACGTTCTCCCCTTTGTGGAGGCCCCCGTTCAAAAACGCATACCCCCTCCCTTTTCAAGGTGAGCGGGGGTAGGTAGTCGCAAAAAAGAGGTCGCCGTTTGCAAGAGGATCGCAATAGCTAATCAGATTGCGGAAGTCACCCTCCGTTCAAGTGATCTGTCAAAGGATCACGGTAAATTCAGCTGATTTCCAAAAAGCTTCCCAGTTTGGGGGTAGAGTCGCTAAAGTGGTCCCCGTTGGAGGGAGGAGTTGCCAACAGCCAACCAGAATCAGCCAAACTCCGCCAGCTTGGGTGACCACCCTCCAAGCAGGGACCACTTTCAGCTACCCCCTCTTCCACCAGACGGGGAGAGGAGAGACCTACGTTTGTCGACGTCGACCCCTGGAGATCAATCGCCTTGATTGTCCGCAGAACCTTTAGGCAATGCTAAGAAGCTTTCTAGCGGTTAAATCTTCTTCTAATAAGGAGATTATCGTGTTATCTTGGTACCCATCCACATCAAGCCAAACAACCAACCAAACGGGAGCCACGTTTGTCCTGCCACACACTGATAGAATCGGTTTAAAAATAGTTTCCCATTTCGTGAAGGGGGATCAAGAATTTAGTTGATTTCTTGGCTCAACCTCATTCCCCTCCCCCGTCACTACCGAGATTGAAGAAACGCTCGCTGATTCTGATTGCCTGTTGATTATCCAGGATCTTGCAGGAGTCGTGCTCTGCAAGCAGAAAAAACTAAAATTCTCATTGTGTAAGACGAATTGTTACGTCATATTAGGAATCTGTATTTTTCTTCAGAAATATCTGAAACTTCATCGAACCGTTTGCGTGGACGTG
>JASAND010026703.1:0-33715 GCA_030248195.1 Trissonchulus latispiculum
AACTGACCACATCAATGGGGTAGCACTCATTGTGGATAGTCATGACAAGAATGTGATTGGGTCGTTCCGACTCAATCCTACAACAATCAAAATGTTGCAAATGATTAGTGCTCTAGTAGAGACACAAGCAATATATAAGAACATGGTCAAAAAACTATTAGAAACCGAAACAGTTCTACATCAAATCTATATCTGCAGTTTATGTATCAATGATCAACCATCAAATTCAACAGTCCGCCAGTATCGCTGTTGTCACAATAAAAGACGTTTAGTTAGCTCCACTGGCTTTTTCCTACAGGGGTGGGGGAGTAGGGCCCCCCAGACTTGGGTCGCCCCCCAGTATTCGGGCCTTACCCCCAGAACTCTAAAATGCCCGCAAAAATAGGGTTTTGAGGGTAAACTTAGAAAAATTTTTCCGGCCTCGCCGAATTTTTACCCATTTTAAGCATTTATTAGCTATTTTAAGCTTAAATTTAAATATTTAAATAAATAGTTCTTTAGCTCAGCAGCAAAAAATGGCTATTTTATGCATTTTTTGAAAAATTTTTCCTCCCCCCCCCCCAGAAATCCGGGCCCCCGGACCTGGGGGGGACCACCCCCAGACTTCCCCCCCCAGAAATTTTTCCTAAGAAAAAGCCAGGAAAAAGGAAAAAGCCAGGAAAAAGCAAAAAGCCGCGCCAATGCGACCTTAACTGGGAACGCTGCCCAGCCATACACACCCCTGACGCTGAATGGATTTGCTGGTGGAATAATTGGCCTGAGCAGATGTACCAGCAATGAATATAGAACCGGTTCCCTGTGATGCCTGATAGCAATTGCGAGATCCATTCATGTCCTAAACAAACGAACACTGGAGAACCACGCTTCAAAACTGCATTTCTGGTTGGACTCGATGCTCAAATGCAGTGATCGGCCTAATATTTTTTGTAGAAACCTAAGCAGAATAGATATAACTAAAGCGAATGTATATATACTTGTACTGCGATTTTGCTCTCTGTAAAGGCAGGAAAGGAACTTGGCAATATCCAGACATTATTTGTGGAGGAACCATGCCAAAAATATGGTTTCACTGGCTCGAAACAATAAATAAGCCCTTACATGTATACGTACGTAAGTACAAGTTGCTATCCTACAGGCAGAGCGAGTCTTACCTCAAACTCCACGAGAGCCATCCGTCTGGCGCTAACTATGGTGATATAGGCGACAGGGCCGTAGCGCTGCATGGCCTCCAACAAATCGCCCTCCGTCACACGGGCGTCCAGATTACGCACATGGATCACACGGGACGGATCTGGATTCAGCTTATCAGTGGAATCATTCTGAAACCAGGGCAACACAGGCATCAGCATAACATAAACATAAACAAAGTTGCTTAGACAGATACTTAGGGCGTCTCGTCTCATCAAAATTATTCACAGTGACCAGAAGAATTCCTCGTAAAAGAACTCCCGACATTAGGCAAAAATTGATTCGCCCCTCCCTGGCAAAAATCGCGACGTATGTATATACGTCGTATGTTGCATATTAAAGAATAAACACAGTGCGAATCCAGGAAGGCAGCAGAAATGTCATTGTCGTGGTTGACTTCTTGTTAGCTAGTGTGCTGTCGCGAGGCCTCTGTGTAGAGATAGCCAAGACCGGAAATTGAGGAACAACAACAGGTTTATATATATATTCCAGTGAGGGCGTGGTAGATCCCCCCGGCGATACGGGGGAGATGTTCACCCAAAATCAGATACATATTTTTGGGTAAGTTCTTGCATTCTTCTTGCACGTTAATGAAGAACTAAGTTTTCACCAGCATAGGATTGTTCATATAATATATACGTAGGTGTGGCTGGCGAAAACAAAGTAGGGTGGTGGTTCGAAAAAAGTAGGTGATGGGCTAAAAAGGGGGAGGGGGGATCGAAAAATCCGATTTGGGCGGAGGGGATCCCTAGCTGGATAAGATAATGTTTCGAAGGGGGCGAAAAATTAATTTCTCGGTCAATAACTGAAAATTATTCTCAATTTTTAGTTATGTTTAGCAAAATTAAACTAATTTTAGCAATTTTTCGCTAATGTTTCCTAAGTTTTTGAAAAATTTTCAATCTTTGGCTGAAACTTTAGGGATAGCTAGATAAATTTTTTTCAGGAGGGGGGTCGGGGTACGGGGACATGTCCATTTTGGGGAGGGTTCCCGCCATGTTTTTTGCGGCAGGGGCTGCGTCATGGCGCAAATTTTTTTCGTGTGACGCAAATGAAAATAGCCCTGACGCAAGCCTGGCGTAGCTGGATTTGAACTTCAACTAGAGGCAAAATTGTGCAAAGTTGCTGGAAAAATTGTGTTTCAAACGTGATATTTCTAAAAATTTTCTACTGGGGGCTGCGCCCCCACACCCCCGCAATACTTAATACCACATCAATTGGTCGCGAAAATGCTCCAAATTAATTCCTGGGAATGTCTTAAATGCAAAAATTCTTCAACTTCTGGGGGGGGGGCTCCCAGACCCCCCGTGTTGGTTCTTTCTCTAGATCTTAATACGACACACATTTAAGTCGGTTTTAATGATGCAAAAATTGAAAAACAGGTGGAAAATGTGTTTAATGTTGTGTATTCACAAGTTAAATATTGGTTAAACATCGAAAAAACCCTTCCCCCTAACAGACCTATGGGTGTGTTAGAGGGCGGGGACCCTCCTTTGCGATTTACAGTATAGCTCAAAATAAAGTTAATTTTTTGCGAAATTCGCAAACTCGTCGAACTCAGGGTTTTTTGGTTGCGGACAAGTGTGCATTTTTTGTGCATTTTTAAAAAATAGTGTGCATTTTGGAAAAAATGTGTGCATTTTTAAAAAATTGCTTATTTTGAACTAACGTACATTTTTGGCCGTAATTTTGTGTTCTACGCATTTTTGACTTCAACTGGAATCCCACGCTTTAGTTGATGTTTTGATGACGATTTTAAATCTTAACTGGTTAGCACACGTACAACTGAAATTTAGGCAAATGCAGAACTATACAAACTAACGTATATAGGTGTCGGGTTTTGACATCTGCAATGCTGTGAATCTATTAAGCGCAAAATTGTGAATAACATAAAATCAACATAGGATTGTCAATTTGCTGCCAAATTTACTTATATAATTCAAGAATTTCTTCAAAGTAACGATAAAATCCGAGCTGAAATTACTAGTGATGTGCGCCGGAGCTCCGCGCCGACGGAGCTCCGGAGCGGAGCTCCGATTTTCGGTGCTCCGGAGCGGGCTTCTGCTCCGGAGCTCCGGGTACCCGGAGCAGCTATTTTCAAGCTTTGATGCCTGTTTGTTCTTCATAAGTTCGGGTAATAATGAAATATTCGAAGAGTTTTATGATTTCTTGCTGTGGTCTCACGAACAGTGCGCGAGAACAATAAATTAGTGCTCGTTATTTTTAATTACTTTTCTGCATTCTCAAAACTGCTGTATTATTCGTTTTCTGGAGATAATTTTTCCAACTTGTCCAGATCATAAAAGTGAAAATTTAAATTAATTCTAAACTACGACCTCTAAGAATTGTTTCCATACAACGTTTTTAATTACAATAATTGCAATTAACTGATCCATCGAATATTCCCTCTTCCGATAAAATCTATGTTTCTACGTAAACTTTCAATCTCTACAAATGTTTTCTTTCTTTCATCTCACCCATTTTTTCTAATATTTTTCAGATATAATTTCTCCTTATTCAAATTTATTTTATGATTACATACTTTTTAAAAGTTCAACAGTGGATAAATGCAAATTTGGTATACATTAAACTTGCCATAATTCCTTATTCTTAACGAATTTCTTTAACGAATTTTATGGAGTCCTAATCTATAAAACTTATATATATAAACTTAGCAAATCTTGAAAGAATGAAACAGAACTAAAAAGCAGTAAACTAAAAGTGGCTTTTTTGCCAACGCAACATATATGTAATGCACAGTGGCGTAGATAGGTCATTGCTTCGGGGGGCGGATTTTCGGCAAGTCGGGGGGGGGGTCCGGAGCCCGACCCCCCCCCTCCCTGAAATTGTGCAATTTTTTACCTCGACCCACAATCAGCTTTCAATATTTCTATAAGTAAAATTGAGTTTTTCAGATTTTCACCAAAAACGGGTACAGCAGCTTTAATTCTTAATTAGTATCTAAACTTGAGAAATTTTCTCAGATTTTCACCAAAAACGGCTTGATTATTAAAGCTGACATTTTTCTGATTTTCACCAAAAACTGCTAGAGAAACTTTATATATATAATTCTTTAATGCCAGTTGAAAATTTTTAACTTTCTAAATTTTTTGAAAGGAATTGCTTTTGAATCCACAGAAGTTGAGAATTTTTGATATTTCAGACTTGAAAGCAGTTTTTCAACGCACGTTTTATTTCAGATCAGCAAATAATCTGAGAGCTAGCATTGTACGCGTGGAAGCGCTGTGGAGAAACCAAATGTCGCGAAGAAATAGGACCCGCGGGAGTCTGGGGGCGGAGCCCCCCGAAGTTGCAGAATTTTTCATATTTACACTCCCTGAGGAATAATTTTGAGCACTTTCTTTATTAAGTGCCACATCTGCAAGACTAAAGAGAGAAACATTTATTTTAGGAAAACGAAGTAATCAATATCAAGTTGTCATAGTAGTTAGCAATATGACTAAGAACGCACAATCAGGAGTATGGGAGCGCTGCCCCCAGTAGGAAATTTTCAGAAATATTACGTTTTAAACCTATTTTTCCGGTAACTTTCGCACAAAATTGTCATCTACATTTGTCATCTACATCTACGTCATCTGTATTTGACTCAGAGCGAGCAAATTTTTTGAAAAATTAAAGGCTTCAAACCTATATATATTTCAGACTACTGTTCCAGCAAAAACTGGCGCAGTAAGTTAAGCTCGCGCTGCGCGCGAGCTTAAAAATTTTTCCACTGGCAAAATTTACAGGGGGCAAAGGTGCTGGCGGGGGGGGGCGCCCGCCCGGGCGCCCCCCCCCCTTATCTACGCCCATGGTAATGCATAATGAAACAGCCACAAACTCTTTGAATAGTTGTCACAGTGTGAACTCATTTCAGATCAAAAATACAGGTTAGCAAATTCATAGAATAAATGTTTATCAACGAAAGCAGATTCAGAACATAAAAATATGAAGCGAGAAAAGTAAACGGTGAGTAGACGTGCTTTTCAGTACAAAAATAATTTGCTTAGCTTAAAATAAAATTTTTCCAATTTTAACCTCCACAAACAGTCGGAGCTCCGCGGAGCTCCGGAGCTCCGCTGCTCCGACAGCCCGCTCCGGCCGGAGCTCCGGAGCGGGTAAATGTTTCAACGCACATCACTGGAAATTACGTATTGGTGTAATTCAGCCCTGTTCTGCGGATAGCCATTTAATATATATATCTAACGTATATATATAATGCAGAAATTAGATTGAAAGTCGACGCCGGGGAGGTCTGGGGGCGGAGTTCCCCAGAAGATGGGAATTTTTTGGAATTTTGAACACGAAAGAAATTTTTATGAACAATTTCTTACCATTTTAACAGATTAACAAACGGCAATAAGAGAGCTAGCATTGCACACGTCGAACCGTTGTAGAGGAAGAAAATGTAAAGAAATGCTTTAAGAGAAATTGGCTTAATCCAGTTTTTTTTTGGGGGGAGAGGAATAGTATATTATATATATATATATACTAGGGGGGAAAATGCCCTCGACGGGCAACCAACTTGGTAGAATAGGGAAAGACTTGAATGTTAAATACACGGTGCATGGTTACAACTGAGATTCTGCTGAAGCGGAAAAATGCCGTTTCTCAGCGACTAAAATGACAGAAACCAGCTTTGTGTGCCGAATAGGGAATCTACTCGGCGACTAAAATGAAAGAAACCAGCTATGTGCGCCGAATAGGGAATCTACTCGGCGACTAAAATGAAAGAAACCAGCTTTGTCGCCGAATAGGGAATTCCCTCCTTCCGCCCTATTCGCGCGAACTTATCGTCTTTCGGGAGGAAATATATAGGTAATTACTCTGTTAGGAACTGCAAACGTAAGCATTGCGCTCAATATGACATTTCCCGTACCGGTTGCGTGGTGACTAGGGGTGGCGCTAGATTAATTTCTTTTTGAGCTACCTGATCCGTAAATATTTTATGCATACAACCGCTAGCAGGACCAACAGAAAGCAACAATAAGTATATATGCAGTTTAAAGAATTTGTGGTCGACAGTCCTTGTGCTAAAACATATACAATCAATCGCATTTCATTTTATATAATGTCTGATTGTATCAATTCTCGGCAAGATCAGGCAGAGCACACCTATATATATATATGTATATATATATATATATATATATATATATATATATATATATATATATATATATATATATATATATATATATATATATATGCTCTCAATGTTTCTGATAGCACATCGAAGATAGCGTATTTATGTCTGTGAAAACCTTGACTTACGTAAGTGCTTGATAAAAATGTTGTTTTGCATTCTGAAGTAATTCTGCCATTCTGAAGCTCTCTCATTATTCAGCAAAGCAACACATAACAGGCTTCAAAGTTCGCGCGAATAGGGCGGAAGGAGGGAATTCCCTATTCGGCGACAAAGCTGGTTTCTTTCATTTTAGTCGCCGAGTAGATTCCCTATTCGGCGCACATAGCTGGTTTCTTTCATTTTAGTCGCCGAGTAGATTCCCTATTCGGCACACAAAGCTGGTTTCTGTCATTTTAGTCGCTGAGAAACGGCATTTTTCCGCTTCAGCAGAATCTCAGTTGTAACCATGCACCGTGTATTTAACATTCAAGTCTTTCCCTATTCTACCAAGTTGGTTGCCCGTCGAGGGCATTTTCCCCCCTAGTTTCGCTTATTTTTCCGCTGCAGAGAAAATTATGTCAGAGAAGTTGCATATATACACAATGTAAGCAAAGCTAGCTACCGCAAACAGGCTGGATGAAAACGTTCTAGTTCAACTGAATGTATTTGCTGAAGCGGAAAAATGCCTGATAATAGCCTTTTCAGAACTTTATACACGGTGCGTCATCTTAGGCTGGAAGGCCACTGTTCATGGCCTCTACAGAACATTATACACGGAGCGTTATCTTAGGCTGGAAGGCCACTGTTCATGGCCTTTTCAGAACTTTTTACACGGTGCGTTATCTTAGGCAGGAAGGCCACTGTTCATGGCCTTTTCAGAACTTTTTACACGGTGCGTTATCTTAGGCAGGAAGGCCACTGTTCATGGCCTTTTCATAACTTTTTACACGGTGCGTTATCTTAGGCAGGAAGGCTATTTTAGTTCAACTGAATGTATTTGCTGAAGCGGAGAAATGCCTGTTAATAGCCTTTTCAGAACTTTATACAAGGTGCGTCATCTTAGGCTGGAAGGCCACTGTTCATGGCCTCTACAGAACATTATACACGGAGCGTTATCTTAGGCTGGAAGGCCACTGTTCATGGCCTTTTCAGAACTTTTTACACGGTGCGTTATCTTAGGCAGGAAGGCCACTGTTCATGGCCTTTTCAGAACTTTTTACACGGTGCGTTATCTTAGGCAGGAAGGCCACTGTTCATGGCCTTTTCATAACTTTTTACACGGTGCGTTATCTTAGGCAGGAAGGCTATTTTAAAACCCATCCAGCACCGTAACCTTGGATATGCAGTTATATACATGACAAAAGTTGCTCTGCTCATTTAGGGCTTTCATTTAAAACCAAATTTGACAACTTTTGGAAATTTTGATTTTTGACCAATTAGGACCCCTTGCCAGGCCGCCACATGTCGCTAGGGACCAGTTTGGAGGGGTCCTCCAATGAGATAAAATGTTCGCCTCACCAAGGGCTTTCATTTTATACCAAACTTGAAAACCTTTCAAAAAATTGATTTTGGACCGGTCCGGACCCTGGTCAGGGCGCCACAGGCCGCTGGATCCACTTTGGAGGGGTCCTCCAATGACAAAAAATGTTCGCCTCACCATGGGCTTTCATTTGATACCAAACTTAGCCACTTTTGGAAAAATCGATTTTTGGGCATTTTGGACCGGTCCGGACCCTGGTCAGGGCGCCACAGGCCGCTGGGGTCACTTTGGAGGGGTCCTCCAATGACAAAAAATGTTCGCCTCACCAAGGGCTTTCATTTGATATCAAACTTGACCACTTTTGGAAAAATCGATTTTTGGCCATTTTGGACCGGTCCGGACCCTGGCCAGGGCGCCACAGGCCGCTGGGGCCACTTTGGAGGGGTCCTCCAATGACAAAAAATATTCGCCTCACCAAGGGCTTTCATTTGATACCAAACTTGGCCACTTTTGGAAAAATCGATTTTTGGCCATTTTGGACCGGTTCGGACCCTGGTCAGGGCGCCACAGGCCGCTGGGTCCACTTTGGAGGGGTCCTCCAATGACAAAAAATATTCGCCTCACCAAGGGCTTTCATTTGATACCAAACTTGGTCACTTTTGGAAAAATCGATTTTTGGCCATTTTGGACCCGGTCCCCGGTCCGGACCCCTGGCCAGGGCGCCACAGGAGTCCGGGCGAAACCTACTATAGCCTATGCTGTAGTGCTCCCGCACCCCACCCCAAACCCCAAATAAGAGAGACCTGCTCACTGTAGATATTTCTGTAGAAGAGGTTAAAGTTGGAGTTGCGACACGGTAGGGCCCACCACCATCAGTGTGCCCCCCAGCCACATGGATAGGTCCTAGAGCGAAACTAATGGGCCATTTAGATTCACCATATAGGGGTTCCTATTCGAATACGAAACCTCAGCCCAGCAGCTCTTATGTATAGGGCTGCCTACTCCGTAGGCCCAGACCCCCCCCTTTTACACACTAACTTTTGACCCCTGGCCAGAGCGCCACAAACCACCGAGCAGCACCATCTCACTTCCCGGAGCCCTTCACCCTTGGGCCATGCCACATGAGCCATATGAGAGCCCAGCTTCCCTCGCTGCGATCTATTTCGAAGTGCAATTATTTTCGAACTTAGTTTTTTTTCGGGGGTCACTTGGGGGGTCCCCACCGGGGGGGTGGGGCCATCTGGGGGGATCCGGGAACCGCGGAAAGTAATTTCCCCGGAATTGAGGAACTTTTTGTACAAGAAAAACTTAAAATAGTAGGGCTCTGAAGGGTCTTCCGACCTGCACCCCTGGGGGGAAAAAAAAAAAGAGGAGAAACGCGACCTGCGCGGGGGGCCAATTTTCATATCTCAAGATCTACCCGGCCGATCCGGCTGAAATTTTCACAGCATGTACCCCTGCCCACAGGCTCTTCACACACCAAGTTTCAGCCCGATCGGTCCACTCCTCCGCTGGCCACAGGCCAAACAATGTCCAGATTATACACATTGCGTCAAATTTTCCCTATTCTAGGGGGAGCGCTAACGCGCTCCCCCTAATCGTCAACTTTAAGCGAAGTTCGCGAAGATTTTAGCGAAACTCTTTTACACTTTGCTAAAAATCAGCAAAGGCACCAAATCTTGAGTCCAAAGTAGATTTTAAAATTTTGTGCCAATTGTTGGTATATAGATATTGACAAAACCCCTCAAATTAGCTAGCTAACGATTTCGCGAAGTTCGCTAACTTTTTCGCTAAGTTCTCTAAATTTGCATCGCGAAGTTCGCGCAAAAAATTAACTTTGTTTTTGGGGGTCGCCCAAAAGTGTCTAAAAATTCGGTATATTTTTTTGGGGGGGGGGGGGGTGGTGGCGCCCCCCCACTTTTCGCTCGGTCCCCCTCTACTTTCGCCCCCCCCCCCCTTTTCGACAAGCCCCCACCCACGTTTTTGGGGGTCGCCCAAAAGTGTCTAAAAATTAGGTTTTTGAGGTCAAATTTTCAAAAATTTTCTCAATTTTTAGCTAATTTATGGACTTATAAGCTCATTTTAAGCTAAAAAGCAGCGATTTTTTGCGTTTTTAGCTTAAAAATGCAAATTTTTCGCTAAAGATCTCGGTATATTTTACATTTGGCTCGCCCCCCCCCCCCACTTTTCGGAAGCCCCCCCCCCACTTTCAAAACCCTAAAAAATGCCAGCTTTTCGGAACCCCCCCCACTTTTCGGCAAGCCCCCACCCACTTTTTTGGGGGTCGCCCAACGTGTAGAAAAATTATGTTCTTGAGGACAAATTTTCAAAAATTTTCTCAGTTTTTAGCTAATTTATGGACTTATAAGTTTATTTTAAGCTTAAAAACAGCGATGTTTTTGCGTTGTTTGGGTTTGGAAAAATGGCTGGGGGATTACCCCCCCCCCCCCAATTATATACACCTATGTCGGGCGGGCCCTCCAGTTTAAAAAATCCTGGCGCCGCTACTGCCCCTCCCCGCCTCAAAAACTTTTCATACCTCTCCCTCAAATCGACTTTTTGCGACCCCCTCCTATTTAGCCAGGCTCACCTTCGTTCACTACTTTTCTTCGAACCCCCAACCCCCCCCCCACCTATTTTCGCCAGCCACACCTTGCTTGCTCACAAGTCTGTACAGATGTGTGTTACATATTATATTATATGTGTGATACATATTATACATATGCAACCGGCTATCTACGCTGAGCCGATTACTGGCTGGGTATCTAACTAACTTATATATATTAAATAATTAACAGCAATCGTTTATTGAATAAGATTAAATAGAAAACAAACAGTAGAAGTAATACATTACGTAGGAATTTCTCGTCTAGTGATCTGTCTAGCGTGCATAGGTGTGAGGTGTGTCAAGTCTGTGTAGTGTGCATGAGTGAGTGCCTAATGCCTAAACTTCAAATAGTCTTCGTCTATCTATTCCCGCTGTCAGGATCTACCTTCTGCCAAAGTCTGACTAACTCTGTTAAAGCACTAACAGACTGAACCTAACTTCCAAGTTTGCAGCTCCTTTTATACTATTCTTGAGTCACGCCTCACTAGCTACTATTGGTTATTTTCTGTAATCATAGCCTAGCTAGCAAATAGAATTGTGCAAGCATAATGATTGCAGTTAGCTATTGGATGATAGACTAGTAATTCTAAGTAATCCTGCGTCAATTCTAAGAATCCAAAGTATGACTAGTCTGACTGTTCTTGGAATGAACTTTATGTTTACATTAACTAGTTTTTGCAGCCAGACGCTCACAACTAAAAGAGACTAAAGATGCTCAAACTACAGCTTAAAACAATGTGCATACGTAAGTCTCTAAAATATAGGTCTACGTATTTTTCCATCTTAATTCTTAACTAGGGTTAATCGTGTAGTTGTTATTTGATTATTAATTTGTGGTTAATTTGCAGATTGTGTCTAGATATGCCCGTTACACATATACATATTATATGTGTGAAGAAAACAAGAGCTTACCTGACGCACTCGCTTTTCAGGAGGAGCGCCGGCACCTCCATCAAAAAAGCGCCTTGGACCACCGCGACTCATAGCTTTCAATCTGTAGACAGGTAAGTATATCGATACTCGTAAAACTACGTATATATACGTATATGTATACAAATAAGATTTCTAGAAAAAACAAAGAACGCTATATACATAATACTGTATGTATATGTGCTGGCCTTTTCCTACAGGGGGGGGGGGGTGGGGGGCGCCCCCCGGCTTTTTCTAGGCAAAACTTTCTGGGGGTCCCCCCCAGGTCGGGGGGAGGGGGCTCGGAATTCTGGGGGGGGGGGGGGGGGGAAGGAAAAATTTTTCAAAAAATGCCTAAAAATAGCTATTTTTTGCTGCTAAGCTAAAAACTTAACTATTTTTAACTTAAATTTAAGCTTAAAATAGCTAAAAATGCTTAAAAATGGCTAAAAATCCGGCGAAGCCGGAAAAATTTTTCAAAATTTACCCTCAAAACCCTCTTTTTCCGGGCAGTTTAGAGTTCTGTGGGGGGACGGCCCGAATCCTGGGGGCGACCCAAGTCTGGGGGGAACGAATTTCTGGGCCCCCCGCCCCCCCCCCCCCCCTGTAGCAAAAAGCCTGCCAACAGAAATCGGTTCCCCCCCACACTTGGGTCGCCCCCCCAGAATGGTCCCCCAGGATTGGGGCCTTCCTCCAAAGAACACTAAAGTGTCCGGAAAAATAGGGTTTTGAGGGTAAATTTTGAAACATTTTTCCGGCTTCGTCCGATTTTTAGGCATTTTTAAGCATTTTTTAGCTATTTTAAGCTTAAATTTAGGTTAAAAATAGTAAATGTTTTGGCTCAGCAGCAAAAAATAGCTAGTTTTTAAGCATTTTTGAAAAATTTTTCTCCCCCCCAGACTTCCCCCCCCCGCAGAAATTTTTGCATAGGAAAAAGCCAGATATGTTCCATTTGTTGTATATATATATGAGGCGGGGAGCATAGTTTCACCAGGAGGGGGGAGGGGTCCTCTCCACAATATACCCCCTCGCCTCCGGTTCCCAGAATTTTTTGCTTACCCTACCCTCTCCTTTTGGTTACCCGTCCCTCCCGTTTTGGAGCCAAAATGTTAGCTAAGTTTTGCCAAAGCCCGAAACATGGTGATTTTGAAAAGTTTTTCTTATGAACAATTTGGGTCTCATGGACCTGAGGGGGGAAAATCCCCAATGGTGAAAATCAAATCTAGACTTTATGGGTTTTATCAGTGCCCATGTTTAACACATGGCTGAGGCTTAGGCTTTGTGTCGGGCTTAGACTGAGGCTTAGGCTTAGAGCCGTTTAACATGTATAGTCAAGCGGGAAAAAACCCACGTTTCAGATTTTTGGCCAGAACTTTTTAATGGTTTGACATATCGAAATGCTGATTATACAGGTAGCTAGGCCTAGTCGTAAGCTTTCTTATGAGCTATAGAACACCTCTCCAGGGTGTGCCGTTAGCGAGAAAAATTGTCCCAAACTGGCGGGAAAAAGCCCACTGCGGGAAAAAACCCATTTGCGGGAAAAACCCACCCCAAAAAATTTTTGGCAAGTTGCCAGGAGCATTTCTAACCATTCCAAATGAAAGAGCGGGTTGTTTTTATGCATCAAAACATATTAGTTTTTGTACTAAAATTGAGGTCATATGGTCATTTGAAAATGTTGTATCTTTAACACATAAACATAGGCAAATTTTGGAAATTTTTAAAAATTTGATTATTTTCGGCAGTTTAAGCATCCTATCGTGTAGAAAACGTGTTTTTCTTGTATTTAGAGCCAAACTAGACCCATTTTAAGGCAAAAATAAGCATTTTTGGTCAAAATTGAAATTTTGGCTTGAAATAGCACCGTGTAAGATTTAGACCCCCTGGACTATCCATAACAGTACGAACCCAGGTAAAACCTATACCAATTTAATCTATAGGCTTTATTAAACAAATGTATGTATTGGTTTGACCTTTCCGGTCAATCGTTAGAAAAAAATTTAATTTTGAAAAGTGGGTTTTTTCCCGCCGTGGGTTTTTTCCCGCCAACTCCAGGTCACCCCCAGGTCGCACCGGAGGGGTCAGAGCAGTGTGGCATATATCATCATGAAGCGCAACAGATGCCCTACAGGCACATATAATCCGCTTTGGTCTAAGTCTTTCCAGTAGTTCAGGGTGGCCCGGCAAAGTTTGCCAAATTTCGGCACTTGGTCGGACCAAAATTTCCAAAAATTTCAAAGTCCCAAAAATTTGCAGGGAAGCATAGGGAGCGACCATAATACACCCTACAGGGTTATTTTGGATGCTCTTCAAGATAGGCTATTAAAATCCTAGATAGCTCATACCGGTAAGCCCACACTGGGGGCGGGTTTTTTCCCGCATTGGCGAGTGGGTTTTTTTCCCGCTTGACTATACGTATATATACTGGCATTTTTTTAGTGGGGGGGGGGTGGGCCCCCCCACTTTTCGGTTCCCCCTCCACTTTTCGGAGCCCCCCCCCCACTTTTCGGCAAGCCCCCACCCACTTTTTTGGGGGTCGCCCAAAAGTGTCAAAAAATTAGGTTTTTGAGGTCAAATTTTCAAAAATTTTCTCAATTTTTAGCTAATTTATGGACTTATAAGTTCATTTTAAGCTTAAAAACAGCGATTTTTTGCGTTTTTACCTTAAAAATGCTAATTTTTCGCTAAAAATTTCGGTAAATTTTACCTTTGGGCCGCCCCCCCCCCACTTTTCGGAAGCCCCCCCACTTCCCCCTCCCTAGGGGGGGGGGCGAAGCCCCCCCACTTTCAAAACCCTAAAAAAATGCCAGATATATATGTATATAAAGATCAAAAAAAGGTCGCCGACCAAAATTTCCAAAAGTGCATTATTTTGGTATCAATCGACTCGTCTCGCCGTTTTTAGTATGTAAATATCAAAGTTATTGCATAAAAATGCGTTTTGGATTCCCCCCTCCAGGTCCACTTGATCCAAAAATTTTAGCTTATAATCGCTTTAAGACCACGCAATAACGCCCAAAACGAGAAAAAAGTCTTGTTTTGACGAAAAAAGAGTTATAACACATAAAATTTTACGTTCTAGGCCATTTTTTGGATTGTCTGGGGAACAAATTTTTGGGGAGGCCGGGGGTTCCGTGGAGAGCACCCCACCCCTCATCACATTTTCGAGGGCAGACCACCAAATCATCAAACCTCCCCCCAGTCAAAATTTTCGGTGGCACTATGGTGGGGAGGGCGTACATCCCACCAAAAAAAATTTCTGAGGGGGGGGTTTTGAGCATAATTGTACGTAACGGAGATTTATGGTGGGGGTTCCATCACCCTCCTCCTCCTCACCCTGCCTGCCATAGGTGTACCAGGCTATAGTTTACCCCCTGTTTGCCCACGGAGGGAGAGGCCACACCCTTCTCCCCTCCCTACACGACCTCAACTACTCCCCCCAAGCCGAGCACAACCCCCCCCCTAAAACTGGGTCCAAACCAAGTAAAAAATGCAAAATTTTTTGCAATTTCTGAAATTTTTTGAAACAAATTCGAAAAAATGACTATAACTCAGTTCTAAGCTGCTAAAGATGGTTATTTATAGGAATTAAAAGGTAATATACACCATTATAAACCAGAATCTGGGTTAATTTAGGCATATATATAGACATGAGGGGGGAACCCACCCCCTTTTGGGGGGGGGGGAACCCACCCGCCTCCTGGACCAAGGGTTGAAGCTATGAGCCAAAACATAGCAGCAGAAAGCGCGACTCTTTCTTACCTATGTGTGCAAAGATCAAGTTATTTGGTTTTCACTCCTGCTCATTTTATGACATTTTGAAAACGACACCTACTTTTTTGGTCCAACCATGCCAAAATTTTGCAAAAGTTTGGACCGACATAACTTTTGACTGGGTTGGGCTGGGCTAGAAAAGTTTTGCAAATATCTGCAATGATGGCAAGTCTTCCTCTTTGCACACAGCAAAAATTAGACCGATCCGATGCACCGTTAGTCTGGCACATTACCAAATGTGGCGGGGAAAAACCCACTTTGGGTGGAAAAAACCCACCCAATTTTTTTTGAAAAATTTTTTAACAACCAAACCGGGAAACAATTGGACACTATAGCACGGTACTATCGAGGACGCTCCATCATCCTATGGTGTCAGATTTGGATAATTTTGCTTCCCTGGCTAGCTAGGGGACAAAAACCTTGAAAGTGCCATTCCGGTACTAGAGGACCCAGGACAGATCCAACAGTGAATTTTAACAGCCAATTGAACGTAAAAAACCATTCTCTAGACGATAGACCAATAAGTTTTATCAAATTACATCGTTTTTAGCATTTTTCAAAAATTGCCCTATGTTTATGTGTTATACAAGTAACAAAAATGCTCCGCACAAAAGAAGATAATATGTGTGTGTTGGCTGTATCGTATATATATCCTTTAAATATATAATATATATATATAAATATATAAATATATATATAAATATATAATAAATATAAATAGGTATAGCCATGGGGGGAAAAAACCCACTTTTTCGGATTTTGGCTGGAACTTTTTTGTTATAAGAGCTATCTGAGAACTCTATATACCATCGTACTTGGCGTACTTAGAACTTTCTTTTAAGCCCATTTGCACTTCTCTAGGTTGTACCGTTAGGCCGGTATAATGCAAAAAGTAGCGGGGGAAAAAAACCCAATGGGGGAAAAAAACCCAAATGGGGGAAAATAAACCCACCCCTCACAGGTCCTAAAAATTGTCGTAGCGCGATTCTGACACTTCCTGTGTAAAATTCAACTCTTTTTTAGTTAGTATGAGTCAAAAAACCCGACCTAGGTAGCTTTTTTTGAGATCTCATGTGCCATTGAAAATGCAGCATCAAATGGACAGGTTTCATAAAGTTTAACACATAAACATAGGGCAATTTTTGAAAAATGCTAAAAACGATGTAATTTGATAAAACTTATTATTCTAACGTGTAGAGAATGGTTTTTTACGTACAATTGGCTATTAAAAGTCACAATTAGACCTCTGCTGGGTCATCCAGCAGCGAAATTGCACTTTTAGGGTTTTATGCCTCTAGCTACCCAAGTATTCAAAATTGTCCAAATCTGACAGCATAGGGTGACGCAGCGTCCTCGATAATATCGTACTACAGTCCCGAATTGTTTCCCAGTTGAGCTGGTAAAAAATTTTTCAAAAAATTTGGGTGGGTTTTTTTCCCCCCCAAAGTGGGTTTTTTTTCCCCGCCACGTTTGGCAATGTGCCAGTCTAACGGTGCATCGGATCGGTCTAATTTTTGCTGTGTGCAAAGAGGAAGACTTGCCATCATTGCAGATATTTGCAAAACTTTTCTAGCCCAACCCAGTCAAAAGTTACATCGGTCCAAACTTTTGCCAAATTTTTGGAAGGTTGGACCAAAAAGTAGGTATCATTTTCAAAATGTCATAAAATGAGCAAGAGTGAACCAAATGACCTGATCTTTGCACACATAGGTTAGAAAGAGTCGCGCTTTCTGCTGGTATGTTTTGGAGCTCCTAGCTCCAACCCGTGACCCAGGAGGCGGGTGGGTTTTTTTCCCCCCAAAAAGGGGTGGGTTTTTTTTCACCCCATGGCTATATATATATCCTTTAAGGTGCTGGTTTCCTTTCGGGTATTTTTGACTCCTACGGCTTTAATCCTTTACGCAAAGGGCTAAAACTTACGAAATAACCTATTTCCGTGCTCTTTAACATTCTCGGACCAGTCCCGTATTTTTAGGCCAAAAGATAAGAAAGTTTTGGTTTTTGGCCTTAGGCTCCCTGTAAGTAGACAAGACACGGGATTGGTCGATGTGGCTGGAAAGAGGACTCGAAAATGAACATTTTTGCTCTTACAACCTTTGAGCTATCTCCAGTGGTTAAGTCAGTATAAGCAAAAAACTGTTTTTAGGGTCAAAAAAGGTCCATTTTCGAGGAAATCAGTTTTTTCAAAATTACTGCCACATGTTAAGGAAAAAATTGGCTTAGTTATACTCAATCGATACATCGTCCAAATGCACATTTTATGTATGCCTATTAGCCGGACTTTATTGCTTTCAGCTAGAGATTTGGCCGAAAAACCATTTTGGCAAAACTGCGGTTATTTTGTTTCGAACATCGATTTCTCAAAAACTACTCGACGGATTCCGGAGATTTTCGGCAGAATTGAAACTCGCACTTCTGCGGAGGGACGTTTTTCTTGGTTTGGGCTAAAACTTACTGAGTTGCAAGAAAACTCAATACGAAGTTGCGAAACTTCGTGTTACTGTGCATTTGGCCGATTTTCTCGACCGTTAAGACCTGCTGAGCCAAATCCAAAAAAACGTCCCTCGGCCCATATGTCCTTCATATTGTGGCACAAAAAGAACTTTTGGCCGATTCTTCAGTTTTGAGAAATCGATGTTCAAAAACTTTTGGTCTATATTCATTCTGTTAGATGTCAGCATGTCAGAAAATTTCTGCTATTTTTTTGCTAATTTTGTCAGTTCTGTAAGCTCATGTGAATGTACACATAATAAGCTTTAAAACAATGTATAAAGCTCTTTGCAACTCCCAAAATTGCGAAAGTTATAGCGTTTCAAAAACATCACCACAAAAGCACTGCACAAAAGGATACCACCACCTTAAATTCCGGTTGAAGAAGTAAAGACAAAAGTTTCATGGGCACGTGACGTTATTTGGCACAGCAAATATTGGTGGATGGTTCCATATCAAAAGTTGCTCAGCTCACTTAGGGCTTTCATTTGGTACCAAATTTGACCACTTTTGAAAACTTTCATTTTTGACCGAAAATCGCCTACGTCCCCACCCCACCCCACCACAGCACTCTACAGCCACTTTGAGCATGCAGTTCTATGACAAAAGTTGCTCAGCTCGCTTAGGGCTTTCATTTGGTACCAAATTTGACCACTTTTGAAAACTTTCATTTTTGACCGAAAATCGCCTAAGTCCCCACCCCACCCCACCACAGCACTCTACAGCCACTTTGATCATGCAGTTCTATGACAAAAGTTGCTCAGCTCGCTTAGGGCTTTCATTTGGTACCAAATTTGACCACTTTTGAAAACTTTCATTTTTGACCGAAAATCGCCTAAGTGCCCACCCCACCCCACCACAGCACTCTACAGCAACTTTGAGCAAGCAGTTCTATGACAAAAGTTGCTCAGCTCGCTTATGGCTTTCATTTGGTACCAAATTTGACCACTTTTGAAAAATTTTATTTTCGACCACTTGACCCGCCACCCGACTGACCATTCAAACGGCAAAGTGGAACCAGCCCAGCAAAATAGGTACGTCGGACGGCAAAACGGATACCGGGAATGAGCTGGGCACACCAGAAAACCCCTATAGACAAAGTTCTGAGAGGCCAGGTAGAGCCTACTATGGATTTCCAGGAAGCGGTTTCCGACATGACCCTCCAGACGGCAAAGTGGAACCAGCACAGCAAGATGGATGAGTCCTACGGCAAAAAGGACACCGGGAATGAGCTGGGCGCACCAGAAAACCCCTATAGACAAAGTCTTGAGAGGCCAGGTAAAGCCTACTATGGACCTCCAGGAAGCGGTTTCCGACTTGACCCTCCCGACGGCAAAGTGGAACCAGCCCAGCAAGATGGGTAGATCTGACGGTAAAACTGACTGCGGGAATCGATTCTCCGTGCCAGAAAACCATTGTATGGAAGATTTGAGCGTTCAAAGTTAAATAGATAGCGAGAAATTTCGATTTTTCATTTTTCGAATTTTCGCCATCTTTGACGGGCCACTGTGGTCGCTAGGGAAGTGGTAGAGAAACGCAACCTGGACCGTTAGTTAGTTCAATATATGTAATTTCTGAATATAAAAAGAAATCAGCTCCAGCTCGTAACGTTCGACCTGAGCGACGACCACAAAAATGGTCACTTTTCGCTATGAGCCGACTTTGCGGCGCCACTGCGGCGCTGTGGCGCAGCTGCGGCGCAAGAAAAGTTGTGATTCTTAAATTCTTTAGAGGGTACTACTAGACCCCATAGCCCTTTAGGTTGGCCCACCGCTGCAGATCACGTGAAAGCGGCGAACATTATGTACAATACAACCATCAAATAGGAGAAACCGGAAAAAAAAACATCGCCGCCATAACCGGTCAGCGCAAGCGCAACTTTTTAACGGTAAGTGATACGGGGCTGAAACTTTACAGACATACTAAACTCGATGTGCTCTACAATTTGCGCATGAAATCTGCGCAGGATTTTGCGCAGTTTCTGCGCAGCTTATGTATTTTACACTGTCTCCAGCCACTTTTCACACATATTATAGGGGTCGCTGCCGCGACCCCTATGATATATGTGTACGTGACGTGTGTCAAAAATTTTTGGTGCTGCAATAAAACGCTCTTCACGGCTGACATATTCTTATGGTGAAAAAGCCCCATCGCCACCTACTTTTCATCATTACATTGATGCCATGTGTCCTCTATGTTTTAGCCTGATGATGTAGAAAAAGTTGTTCTGGACGATTTGAATGCATGCTGCAAACCTTGCCGATCAGATGTTGAATTTCGTCAGCTTCTTTCTGATAAGAAAACAGTGGACTTTCGGCCTTTCGGAGAACAAATCAACGGATATCAAATCGAGAGTGGTTAGCGATTTTTGCCTTCTCTTCACTACACACCCTCTCCCGAACAGTTACTAAGCTAAAAGGTGCTCAAAAATAATGTTTTAGTACCAAAATAGACGATTTTTTAACAACAATTTCAGCAACTCCTATGTGTTGACCAAAAATCCTTAAAATTTGGTATTTTTGGGAACTTATAGTGAGTGGGGCAAGGAAGGGCGAGACCGTGTTTTCACCGAGATCGACACCAGGGTACCAAGACCGAGACTGGCCAAGTCTCGGTTTTTGGTCAAGACCGAGACTCCCTACCCTGGAATAGGGGGTTGAAGGGGGTCTTGTGGATAGGCGCCCTCCCAGCCTCAGTAGAAAAAGCCCAATATATTTTCAGATGTTAGCGTATACACATTTTGAAAACTCCAGTTGAACTGCATTTTGTTATACAGGTATTATTCGCACTTACCGACCTATAATAATTATACGTATATTCGCTAGGTCATAATCAGTAGCTACCGTCGGAGTGTATTGTTGTTGTTGTTTTTCCTGGATCATCTGGTTAGGAACCAATACGATGGAGCGGGCTAGAGCCTCCCCACACCCCGAAGGAAGTCCACCACTGATACTGGGGCCTCCGTAAGGATCGAGAGGGATGGGTTAATCCCCAGGTGCCTGACCCGGGATAGAGTGTGCGCAGGGCAGTCGAGTAGTAGGTGCTGGAGGTCTTCAGATTCATGCGTGCAGTCCGGACAATCTGGGACTGTCCGCCATTCCAATTCTATGGCGGAACGCTCCAAGGATAGTGCAGTGCCCGTTGCTTCGTAACTGGGCCAGCACAGTTCGTTCCTGTTTGGACAAGCTGCTTTCCAGGGAGGGGTTGGGTGCAGATCCGTTGGCGTAGATGCCAAGGAGGGGTCGGAATTCAGGCGCTCCTGTCTGGTTTTTTCTCTGAAATGCCGTTTGATCACGGCCTTGGCAGTCGCAAAGTCAACGCAGGCCTCATGCTGGTCCAGATTTCGAGATGCCGCCTTTGCGGCTTCATCAGCCGCCTCGTTCTCAATACCGGCTACACCGATATGGGCAGGGATCCACTGGAACGATATATGGCAACCCTGGCTGGAAAGTTCCACCGGTTTCCCCCAGATAAATTGTCCAGCAATGCCGAGCCACCGCAGAGGTTTGCGTTCGACAATTTGGCTATGCTGGATTGGGAGTCTGTGCATATCCGGATCTCCTTCTCTCGGAGTGTATTCATATGAGGAACCTCTTCGTCCACGGTTTTGCAAGGCGGGCTGCGCTGGAAGCCCAGAATAGACCAGGGTTCAGCATAGTGTAACCACACGTGTTCAACCCTGACATAACTGAAGATTAAAGGAGAAAAGTTATTGGTCGTCCCTTCCCGCAGAATTGTAAAAACCATATAGTTCTCAGGTCGTTGTCGCCGTTGTCAACAGAGGACACCTGTAGGGATCTCCATTTGATGTAGTCAGTGTCTATCGTATTCCTCACGGAGACAGTTCCAGTACTCCCTATTTTATTTGTAAACTGCGCTGTGAAGTACAGAGTGGATTGGTCTGCCCCATTATAGTTTCATCAAAGGTCCACTAATTTGAATTTTATTTAGTTTAGTTCGTAGTTAATTAGTCAAAATGAATTTATTCCCTAGTTAATATTGTGGCATACATGGTCCTCAAGTCTTTTAAAGTACGTTCCACTCTTCGCATTTGCGGGGGTGATATTTTATTCGAACGGCTTTAAGGGTAAGTTTGTTTAAAGCCTTTTTTGTTTCAGATTCGGGCAACCTGTCCTTTGAATTATATCGAATGGATGGCTCAGATGCAGTGGACAATCCCGATTTTTTGGCTCATTTTCTGCGTGTTCAGACTTTAGTGAAGTGGTTCATTGATGCTGCATCTGTTCTAGATACAGACGATGACAGATGGACATATTTCATGCTGTATGTGTATTTCTTACTTATACCCACCATACCTTAAACGTTTCCTTTCTTACCTACGTGAAAGGTTGTACCGCTGTTGCAGACGCTTACTAGAGGAAATGCAGAAGAGAAATCGCGTGAATGTTCCACTGAAAATGTTACGTACGCACGTACACACTATAAGAGTAAAGAAGGCTACCTCGAGGAATTACAAGGGCTTCCTCTCACCTCGTCCTATGATATCACATAGCCCTTGAACCAGAAGTGTCGTCTCAAATAATTACTGCAACCTTGGGGAAGGGAGCAGCTTTTCATTTGTTTCACTTCATGATGGACAGAGTGCATTAATACTCGAAGGATTAGTAGAAGCCTGGTGCCAGCGACCATTCGAACTGCGGATTATCATGCAATAGAGTGTTACATTCCTATATTAAATTTTTATCCAACATTTAATTTCCTTAAAGTGCATCTGAATTTCTTCAACTTGAAGTATGAAGTAAATTTCCTTACATGCAAATTTTCTGAATGATAATGCTTGTGTAAACTTTGATAGTGATGTAAATTAGATTAAAATGGTCGGATTAAACGGAATAAAAATCAGCAGGATTAAAATATTAACGGCTGTTTCTTTAATGCAGAATTAAATGGATTAAACGGATTAAAATTAACTCGTGTTATCCGACTATTTTTAATCCTCGAATTAAGCGAGTTAATCTCACGTCGAATTAAAAATAAGAGCTAATTTTAATCCGACCTGCTTAATCGCTGCTCCTTTAAAGATTCCGGTCTCTGTATTTTCAGCTAGTTTTTAATCCTCGTGCAGCTACGCGGATTAAACGGATTAAAATTTTTAATCGCTGTTTCTTTAATGGGGGAATAAACGGATTAAAATTAAAGAAACAGGATCAAATTAAAATTTCAATCCTAGGTGCATTAAAGAAACAGGTTTAAATTTATTCCGTTTAATTCTAACTCGCTGGATTAAGTTTTAATCTGTTTAATCCGAGGTGCTGTTTCTTTAATGCGGAATTATTTTAATATAATCCGTTTAATTTTTTAAGAAATATGACCTTTGAAATGGGGAAGGTTTAATTTTAATCTGGGTTTATATTTTTGTTGTTGTCATTGTGATTTGTTCCGTATATACAAACATTACGGCACGTTGATCCGGAAAAGACGAGTGGTCTACGGCGCCCGACACTGATCCGATAGTCGGTAGTTTGAGTCCCACCAGCCACAAAGCTTTCTCAAATGTCCTAATTTTTAGCCTAAATCCAGGCATTTTTGCAAAATACCACACAAAATAGCAATATTTGGCTCATTTTTGCAAAACATCTGCCCGTCCGCCCCCCCCCCGGGAAAAAATCCCTAAAAATACCCTATCTATCCATCTTTAATTGGTAGTTTAATCTATCACTTATGTGGGAAGGTAACAAGAGACTGCGTTGGGCATCTGCCTTGAGGGGCTGGCCCCTCCTCCTGATTGTAGTCTTCATTCGAGAAGACTCTCCTGGCTCATGGGCTGTGTATTCGGGCCGGGGATGAGGACCGGCACCCTAGACTTAGGAGAATTCTTCGGGGGTTACCTTTTTTACCTTTATGGCACGTTTGTACGTATATCCAAGCCTAGCCAGATCCGTATGTTTGTACATACACGCTGTTACCTATTTATTTTAACCTTTTCTCTCTGTTCATACATACTTTGTTTGCACCTTTTTAAATCTTGACCAGTCAGTGGTCATACCTTTTTAGTTTTTTGGATATTTGATACTCCGACTTTGTTTCAGATATGAAAAATACCGATCTCATGATGCTTTTCGATATGCTTTTGTCGGCTTCGCTGCTGTCTACAATTATTATGCTTATCCTGAACACATTCGCCCTAGAATCGGGTAAATTTTGCCCGGGTAAACTTAGCATAAATATATTCAAACTATTAAGAAGTGATATTAAATTATGCAATACTAACATTGGCAATTTGAAAAGATTAGCTTGGCTTATGTGTGTAGCGAACATAAAGTAGCGGATGTCAAATGTCAGTACGTGTGAAAAAAGCTTACGTAATGGAACTGCAGTTTGTATGTTTTAAAAACATTAAAATGGTGCTTCGTCATGTTTCAGCCAGATTCTCATTTTGCCTCCTTTCCAACGATGTGGTCACGGCGTGCTGCTGCTTCAGTCCGTTTATCAGCACTTTGTCAGGCAGCCGATGGTTCTCAGTATGACAGGTCGGTCTCTTGATTTCTGTCTACAAATTCTCTACTTTCTGTAGTTTTCGTACTTATTAACATTTTTATTTTCTTTTATTGTGGATTTTGAATTCATTTCCTTAATATGCACTTTCAAATTGTTAAATGTTGTTAATAGATAGTGTTATCAGCATTCCTTTTTTTATTTATAGCCGAAGATCCGTCGGATAATTTCATTTATCTGCGTGACTTTGTGGACTGTCTAAACTGTTCTCAGTTGGACAGTTATCAACCTGAACGTTTGAAGTCTGGATTTTCTGCCAACATGGTTTTTGATGCAGCGCAAAAGTTGAAAATTCCGAAAGTACGGCCTACGTCTATCTTTGCGTTAACTGGAAGAGCATCTGAGCAAGAGTATTAAAATATTCACAACACTGTCAGTTTTTAGTAGTTGATACACTTATAATGCAGAGCTAAGTTGTTTACTGGCAGATAGTCTAAAGTTTAAGTTATTCCCATTAGTCAGAACACCCGTTTTTTACAATATTTTTTATCCAGTTTTTAGTTAATGTTCTTCTTGTAGAAGCAGGCGCGACGGGTGTATGAAATTTTAAGGCTGAAGGCAACCGACACAGGCAATGCTGATGAATACAAGAGCTACAGATTGGAAATAAAAAATCGCTTAAACGCCCCCTTTCAGGTGGGTACAAGTGCTCAACACTTAGTTCAGTTTTCTTAATGGCTTCTTAGCTTAACTTTCCAAAATAGGCTTTTGAGAAAACCTGTAAGACAACTTGACTTGTCTAGCAACTAAACCATTTGTGAGGTGAGGTTAGAGTTTGAACTTGTTTTCGTGGGAGCCAGTGTAGCCAGTTGTAAAATCGTCTATCGTCAGGTGGTATAATTTTGTTAGAGTGTTCGAATTTACCGGACTTTGCTTTGCGTGCGCTAATTTATTTGGTTGCATTAAGTTTTACAAAAAGCAGGTTGGGAATTGGTTTTTGTTATCTGAAACTAGGTTTTAAAATGTCTCCTCCTTCTGTTGAGTAATAGAAGAACAGTTTTCATCATTTTTAGAACAAAGCCAGGTCTAAAGCTAAAATGATGTCAGCGTTGAACGAAGAGGAACTGCGCGCCTCTCATTTGAACATGACCACAGAAGAACGCCTTCAACTTCTTCAGGATCAATTTGATCAAATCATGTCTGAATATCGAAAGACCTTAAATCGTTTAGCTCAGGGACCGCCGCCGTCGTTTCTGCCGTTGAAGCCTTGTGCTGAGGATTCTGCAACGACCAACGGATGTCATTCGAATGGTGTGAAGTGAAGACTGATTTTTAATGTTATCTCATTTTTTTCTCATGTGTTAATGTCGTTTTAATTGTCGTCTAACTTCTTGTATTTTACTGCAGTAAATTAGCATAATCTAATCCTGTTGTGTGTATATTAATTTTTTCGAGTTAGGTAGGAAAGTAGGTAATTATTTGGACCCTGTAACAAATAAACGACGTTTAGGTTTTTGAAATCTTCTTGCATTGTGATACCTGTTGTAACGCTTGGGGTAACTCATGTCTACTTTCAAGAGTACATAATGATTAAGATTACATCTTAAAAACAACATACAGACAACAGGCAGGACTGTTATCTACTTTACCAGATCAAAACTATGCCATCGGCTGAACCACCCCCCCCCCCTTTTTAACTAAAAGAGACGGGGTCAAAGCGTGGTCGCTCACCTCTTTGCATGATTACACGTTGAAATTAACAGGGGACCAATTTGGGGAGTGCTTATAGTAAGCGTGCATGTTTAACATACAGATGTGCAAAATATATTAAGCGAGTGAGCGACCTCCGTTTGGAAATATAAGCCTTGGGCATCTAATGCACCCACCTTTGTTCCATGCGCTGCTATTCTGGGCAAAAAAATTGGTGGGAATAGGTATGTATCTAAAATTAAGCCTACTTACCTATCCGAAAACTGGGAAAATGACGATTTTTACCAAACTTAAATGCGGAACCTAAAATGGGGAAGAAGTCGCTTACATTTACTGTGTGTTGGAAAATTTTGTGGTTTGCGCAGGCCAGGCGATCCCACCCGGTCCCAATTTCCGCCGCCGTAATTACATTAACTGTTTAGATTCAATTTGTACTTTCACAGCTGCGAGCTATGTTTCCAGACCAGTGGTCAAATTAGCGATCTTACACACTGCGTAGGGTTGTGCCGTTAAGAAATTTCTCGGGCCGGGCTCGGGCCAACCAACCGACTCGAGCCGGGCTGGCCCGGCTCGAGCCCGGTCCGAAGACCGAGGTCCGCTTCACGGCCCGAGTTCGAAGCCCGATTCACGGCCCGAGGAGCCCGAGCGGCCCGAAGAGCCCGAGAGGCGCGAGTGCAGCCCGAGCAGCCCGAGTGTAGTCCCAGCAGCCCAGGTGGCCCAAGCATAGCCTAGCAAGTCCAAAAATGCCTCGAATCGCATCCGGTTTGCGCGAGCAATTTTATTAGTATGATGTATCGGTAAACTCAAAATGAACTTTCATGGATCGATAGCTGTAACTTCATGTGCATCATTAGCTATTGTTAGAAGCTTTTCATTTTACAATTTTCAGACGCTTTGAGCCATATAATTTGTAAGCACACACTGGAACTATAAAGTTTATCTTGTAGATTGTAAGATTTTTGGTTAAGTATTGAATCATTCAAAAAGGAAAAAGAAATAAATCACTCACACAGCTTATATTTAGCAGATTTAAACCCGGTTTACACGAGCAAACTGGAGCAAACTTTTAGTTTGCTCCAGTTGAACGGTTAGCCAGGGACCAGGGTTGGGAGTAGTTTGCCTTGGTGAACTGAGCATCAAGCTGGAGCAAACATGTTTGCTCTAGGAGCAAGCTTATCAGTTCAAACAACCAATCAGAACACAGCTAAGCTTCTTGACGTCAATGTGTTGTGTATATATTGCTACTGGTATCTAGTTGTAGTTTTTTTCAGTAGTTGTTGTTGAATTTTGAAAAGAATGTAGGGATCTGATCCAACACGCGTCGGAAGTGGCAGGCCTTGTACTTGTACTTGTTCCATCTCCATTACTGCTGCAGCAATCTGATGGGCTCCGGATCCATACCAACTTGATTAACCATTGCCCTCCACTGGTTTCTGTCTTGAGCCATGGTTTTGACCACATCATCCCACCGGTACCCAGCGTTTCTATATGGGGTCATGTGGGCCCATAGGTCCTTTTCCTCTACCTGCCGCCATGACGTTGCCGGCCGACCGGGTGGTTTCCGCCAGTGACCCGGGATGGGGGAGAAGAACACCTTTCCCGGTGCCCGTAAACGATCCATCCGCCCTAAGTGGCCCAGCCACCGGAGGCGGCCGCGTTGGAGATAGGCTGATAGTCGTTTGTGATTGTGGCATATGTTGTAGAGATCCGTATTTCGAATATTGTTTCGCCGCCTAATTCTTAGTAGGTATGGTGCGTAGGCAGGCGTGTTCGAAAACCTCCAGTTTCTGAAGGTCCGATTTTCGCAAGATAAGTTTTCGAATTTTATGTTAAATTTTGTCTTTCTTTTTAACCGAGGTTGTTAATCCAAACTTTCAAGTATATAAATATATTTAAAACAATATGCTTTATTCAAAGTACTACTTAGAAGCAAATAAAACCAAAAGTCGGTACTTCTGTAATTCCGTAAGAGTACAGAATAAAACAGCTACTGTCATATTAGGCTGACTGAGGTACTGTACGCAGTAAATTGACTACAAACAAATAGTGATTCCACTATTACTTAAAATAATAGCAATAACTCAAGAGATACTTATTTCCAGACAATATAACTGTGTGGAAGAATACGAGTGGCTTAATTGGATGGAATAGGACAATGCAAAGGAAAATGTTCTATTCGTACGATGGGGAGATCGTTTAAAAAAACGATATCCTGTGCTTAACGCTGAAGCTCCTCCAAGGCCAATCTTAAGAAGCCAATGCCATTTCTAAGATAAGTCAAGTCTTAATAAAATAATATAAGATAATATAAGATAAGATGAATATAGATTATGTCCTCAATCAGGAGTCAAATATATAGAATTGGATCTGGATTGGCAATAGACGTAGGGGGTGAAAAAGGTCCCCTCTGTGTTTGTTGCTATTCCAGTTAAATAAGGTTGCATTGTTACAGATCCAATAACCGATCTGTTTACAATTATTATTTAATAATATTACTCCTAATTATTGCCATTACTAAGACGTAGCTCAATTACGAACGAAAACAAAGTCACTATTTATTTTATTTTATCTTATTTTTATGTATTTTTTATTTTTTCCATTTAACAAATAACGCACCTGCTTGACAAATCTACGCAACACATTAGGCTGATCAGATTGGGAGAAGGTACCATCTGCATCAATCGGCCGCAAACATGAAATTTTGGATCCTACGGATCCGTCAATGAAATTTAACAATATGTAACTTTCAAGCTGGAATCTAGCAACTCAAAGTGCTCTGTTGTCCGCCGACAACAGGAAATTGATTATTATAGGAATGGTACCTCGGTGCCAAAACATCCCCCCTAATTGTATTTGTACTTATCCGAGATTTTCAAGGAGTTGGCCAGTCAAGGGGGGAAACCCCTTTGAATGGAGCTAACGGGTGTTCACGATGCGGTGAAAGCAGCGTGGCCACTTCTGCTCCGGCAGTTGCCTTGCCTATGCCTCGGGTAATTGCGATATGCAATTATTCAGTGCCATACCGTGGACCCAGTACAAAATTTGGTATGGCACTACCCCTCATCGCGAAAGCAACTGGGGTGTGGCACTAAGGGGAAAAAAGAATGTAAGCTTATCAAGTTTTCTGAAAGCAGTCATTTTCTTTGGAGTTGAACCTCTCATCAGTATCTCGACGAATAATCAATGGAGTTATGAATTCAACCAAGATCTGAAGCTATCTTCATCCATACGAGTTCGCCTCCGATAGCTGTCGGGATCTTTGAAGCACAGCTCGCACATTAGGTTATCAAAACAGCGTTGGGCACTACGATTTGTTAGCCAGTCATTAATCCACGCTGGTCGCTGACCGCCTAGAGTGTTTAATTCTCACTGACCAGCAGGTTTTGATTCAGCTAGCAAAGATAGCGAAACGACGTGCTAGCACACGTCGTTTTCTTGGAACCATAAATAAAAACTACCGAAACTTTGTTCTTAAACTGAAAGGCTAGTCACTTGAATTTCAAACATTCGCGCTCAAAGTTTGCTGCATTCTGATTGGTCAATTCTGAGTTTGCTACGATTAGTTTGCGTCACTTTGTCCGTCCATGTTTGCTCGTGTGAACGGGCGTGTCCGAGGCAGTTTGACACAATCAGAGCAAACCAAAGTTTGCCCCAGTTTGCCCGTGTAAACCTGGCGTTAAAACACACAATTGACCACTGACTAAAAACTGGGAAGTTGGCAAAGCTGTTAAAAAAGCTATACGTTTCGAGGGATTGTATCCATCTGTTATTGTGATTATAACTTCAATATGAGTATGCTTGCTAAGTCTTCTTAAATAGCAAGTTTCCACAATAAATTTTGGTAGCAGATGTGTTCTTCTGCGGATAATGCCTCGGCTGTTCTTCTGGAAGCCGACGATGATGCTACATGTATTCGATGCCATAACAACGTGCCGCAATCACTCCGATGTGACCACTGTTCTCACTGGTGGTGTCTCCATTGCTTGAACCATATCCAACCAGGATCACTTACAGATGAACTCTACGAAGCTCTCAGGACACTGGGTCGTGAGTTTCCGTGGAGTTTTAAATGTTTACAACAAGGGCACATGGCAAAAGCCTGCATGAGAAGCAAACATTGCTATTACTGCAAGGACAAAAAGCACAACTCCGCCTTCTGCAGACAGCGAAGATATTCCACTACAACAGCTTCTAGTAATCAACATATGGTATCTCAACTTGAAGCCAACCTTCAAGAATCCGGCGCATCAGAGACGGTTGGTACAGACAGAACGAGCGAAGGTGAAGACAGTGAAGTTCTTCAGGTACATCTTGCTGGAAATGGAGAAAAGGATAACATAGTGATGGCTTCATTTCCTTGTGCTGTGCAAATGCCTGATTCAGCTGCTACCCATATGATCCAGTTGTACCTGGACGCCGGTGCCCGCTTCACATGCATCGACAGAGAAGTAGCAAACCGATTGGGTTTAACACCACTGAAAAGAACACACTTGGATACCGCAAGTTTCAATTCAAAGCTCACTGAAAAGGTGACAGCAGAGGTTGTGAAGTTCTCTCTTGTCGGCACAAAGGGTTTTGAGCTTCCGGTGTACGCCTACTCGATCAAGGACATGGCTCCAATGCTGCCACTCTGTCCGGTGCGATTTGATGAAGCCATACCTTCATCATCTGAAACCAGTAAATTTGCCACCAATCAAACAAAATGATGTCTCTGTCGATGTTTTGTTAGGAAATTAGGAATGGACTACTGGCACATGATTATGGGACCACAAGTTGTTAGTAAGGCTGTGCCAATAGGCCCTGCAATGGCAGTCCACTACACTCCATTGGGAGCTATCCTGTCCGGAAATTACCAGTCAAAGGATTACACGGTTACAACGAAGATCTCTAAAGAAGCAAATCATTTGATGATTGTGCATGGTGAGACGGATGAATCAGACGTTCAACAGTTTTGGGACTTGGAACAACTCGGTTTCCACTCTAACGAAGAAGACATTTCCACGGAGGAATCATTCTACGCCATGTTCAAGCAAACAGTAATCCATGATGACAAGCGCTACTATGTTAGATGGCCTTGGAAAGTTTCTGAGCCAACAATCCATTCAAACTATGAAAAAGCAAAGCGCCGTCTACAGAACACTGGCAGAAATCTCAGAATGCTGGCACCTGATGTTACCCAAACCAAGCATCTTAAGGCTTACAACGACATTTCCAAGATCAGATAGCTAAAGGAGTCGTCGAAGAAGTCCCAAAGGAACCTGATGGACCAGTTGTTCACTACATCGCACATTTCCCGGTGATTGAAGAAGACAGAAGAACAACGAAAGTAAGGATTGTGTATGATGCCAGCTCTAAGACTCCTAACAACGGCTCGTCACTGAATGATCTGATCTATACAGGAGTCAACTACCTCAAGGACTTGATTGGTCTGACCAAAAGAGCGCTCCGCAAGGTCCTATGGAAGAGTCGGGTTCCCGAAGATGCCCTACATACTTCGGTTTGTGAAATACGGGGGACACTGAATTCACGCCCGTTGCTTCGAACCTCACCTGACTTCAAGGACGGCGAGACTCTTACGCCTTCCTGCTTTATTGCGCCGACCACGCGGCCCAATATCCCACCTCCGACACTGCCCCAACCCAATGGTGATGGCCCAGGGGATCCCGTCGAGTCTGCCACGAAGGCCTTAACGGAGCATTACTTAATCATTCAAGAAAGAATGCTATCCTTTTGGGAAATCTGGAAAACTCACTATTTACAGGAATTGCGGGAATCCCAAGCAAAGTATTTCAAGCGCAAAAGGGGTGAAAAGATGTGGAAGCCGGTAATAAATCAGATTTACTTGGTCAAAGGTCCAACTCCCCGGAACACGTGGAGTATGGCGAAAGTGGTGGAGCTTTTGCCATCGGCTGATAAGGAAGCGCGCATAGTTCGCCTACAGTATCCGAATGGCTTAATCTCAAGACGAGGAATAAAAGATTTAGTGCCTTTAGAAATGGAAGATAGTCACTAAGAAATGAAGCCAGGAATTAAAGCGAAGAAAATAAAAATATATATCTCAAGTTGAAAAATATATCTAACTGACGGGGGGAGAGTTGTTAAAAAAGCTATACGTTTCGGGAGATTGTATCCATCTGTTATTGTGATTATAACTTCAATATGAGTATGCTTGCTAAGTCTTCTTAAATAGCAAGTTTCCACAATAGCTTTACTTTTTAGCTTCCTTGTAGCAAACCAGCGTCTACCGCCGCAGGCAGAGTAACTAAAATAATTAGTTTTGAATTTTGCAAATGATTGTTTGCAGACAATTTGCTGCTAACTTATCCATAACTTTTTGCAGATACAGAACACCTATATAAAGGTTAGCATTTCGCAACATGCTTGCTAATATCATTTGAATAGTAGAATTTGCATGTTAAGCACTGAAGAAGACAACAGTGTGTGGATAAAGAAATCCACAAGTCACAACGAAAATCAATATTTTTTAACAATGACAAACTACTTAAGCAGCCCGAAAAGCCCGAGAGGCCCGAGCGGCCCGAAAGCCCTGAGCGGCCCGAAAGGCCCGAGCGGCCCGAGTCGGACCGGGCTCAACAGAGAACTCGGGCCGGGCTCGGGCCGGGCCGTCTCATTAAAAACTCGGGTCAAGCCGGCTTCGCGCCGGCCCGAGCCCGAGCCCTGGCACAACACTCACTCCTGCCTAAGTGTGGATTTCATTCTTCGTCGAACTGAAGTTAATAGACAAACTTTGCGAATTCAGGGACGTCTTTCAAATGTTACTGTCCAAGTGGCCATGTCACGAAAAATTTTTTGCGCCAAACTTGTCTGTCTTGAGTTTCGGACCAATTGAAGCCAAATAACATGTGGAAATACTAAATCTGATAATCTTGGAAGAATGGGGACAGTCCTTAATGAACATACATTTGGTTAAGTTGTAGTATTGTTAGAAGTGAGTCATGATGTAAATAATATTGTAAAAAAATGCTGTGAAGAATGTTCAAGGTAAGCAGTCAATAGTCATTAGTCAATAATTGGTTTGGAATCAGCTGGGCTCCGATGCAAGAAAAACCTGTCAGACCGAAGTAGAATTTCTCGCAGAGCAGGCTCGTGGCGGTCCGGTTAAAGCCCGGACCGGAATACAGTTGCTGGGCCCGGCCCGACATTGGTTGAAAGTCTGTAAATCATTTCCCAAGCGATTACTGCCTGACCTTTCATATTACCCACCCGCGTTACTTGGCTCTCACCTGATTGTACAATTTTCAAGAGATCAATAAATAAAGCCAAGACCGCGCCTCGCTATTTTCGTGCAAAATAGGCATTTGATTTTGCTCTTGCATTGCAGATTATTTCATTTGTATTTGCTTGATTTCAAATTTAGATATGAAGCACTGTTTAAAATTAACATTCATTTCAGATAAATCATAATTTTCCCTCTAACGGATTATTTGAAAAAGTCAGAGTGGTGCAGTGGTAAGACTGCCACCTTAAAACTGAACTCGACATAGATCAGAAATCCCTGATCAAACCAATTTACTTTTGCAGAAATTTACACAAAACATGATATAAAAAAAATACTTACAAAAATAAGAACTTTAGAGCAATTTAAATTCATTAAGTTATTTTGTTCAGAAACCGCAAATGCAGGAGAGTAGAATGAAACCACTCATATTCTAAGGTCAAAGTAAAACAACTCACTATGAAGAACGAATGAAAATTAAGCAAACTAATTTGAAACACTACGGTATTGTCGTTCCCTTTTCAAGGGGTAACTTGTTTATTTTGTATAAAGATGGGCTCAAATTCAACAATTATGCTTTTTCGAAACTTTTCTTTATATATATATGTGTATGTATGTGTGTGTGTGTGTGTGTGTGTGTGTGTGTGTGTGTGTGTGCACGCGTGTGTGTGTGTGTGTGTGTGTGCACGCGTGTGTGTGTGTGTGTGTGTGTGGGGGGGTGTGTGTGTGTGCGCG